>APFE030558317.1:1584-16123 GCA_000404065.3 Pinus taeda | reverse complement strand
GTTCATTTATGTAATGTAAAGGAGGTTGCCCCCTCGAAGAGGCTGAATTCTAAGGCATTGATCTATCTTTTATATCTTCTCTTGAGCTGGTTTCATAACACTTCTCACAAAAACAAGGAATTGATTACAAGGAAACCTTTACTCCCACATCTAGATATACAACAATAAGGTCACTTGTTTCATTTGCTGCTACTATGGGATGGAACATCCATCAAATGGATGTTAAGACAAATTTCTTGAATGGGAACATTGATGAAGAGGTTTACATTGAGAAGCCTCAAGGATTTGAGATAAATCAGAGGGAGACTCATGTCTACAGGTTGAAGAAAGCTCTATATGGCTTAAATAAAGAACCTAGAGCTTGGTAATGCAAGGATGGATGCATACCTATTAAGACTTGAATTTACCAAGATTAGTGTAGATCCTAACCTATATATTAGGGTGATCTAGTGTGAACCAATTATCACACTCTTGCATGTGGATGATCTACTAATAATAGGTGTAGACCATTAGATTTAGGAATGAAATAAACCGTTAGCATCAGAGTTCGATATGGAGGATCTTGGGATTATGAATTATTACTTGGGACTAGAAGTATGGCAAAAGAGAAGAGAGATATATCTTGGTCAAGGTAAAGATGCGATCAAGATACTTGAGAAGTTTGGCATGATGGATAGAAATCCTATGATGACTCCTATGATTACCAATTTAAAGAAGTTGAGGAATTCAAAAATCTAATCTAGTGGATCCTACTTACTACAAATAGTTGATTAGGTCCTTAATGTATATGATAAACACAAGGCCATACATTTTTTTTGCTAAAAATGTCCTCATTCAGTTTTAGATGGAGCCAAAACATGATCATTGGACTGCAACCAAGAATATTGTAAGATATTTTTGTGGGACTATACATCGTTGCCTCTAGTACACAGGTAATGAAATCCAACTCATGGGATATACATATTCAAATTAGGGTGGCAGTGAGACAAATGGAAGAAGCACAACATGATGATGCTTCAACCTTAGATCTTCCATGGTTTCATGGATGAGCATAAAGTATGATACATTTGCGTTAAGTAGTTTTGAAGTTGAGTATGTTGTTGCAAGTGAAGTCTTTTGAGAAGTTGTTTGGCTCAAGAAGTTTTTATCAGACTTGTTTGAAGGACTGACTATCCCTACACATATACACCATGACAATGAAATTTGTATCCGATTAACAAAAGACCCAATGTTTCATTATAGGATGAAGCATATAAACAACAAGTACCACTACATCAAAATATTGGTACGAAATGGGGTCGTAGAGATACACTATATAAATACTGATGAACATGTAGTAGATACACTGACTAAAGCATTACCAAACAAGAAGCTTGAGTAGAGATAATCTTGGTTTGGTTGATATCTCTTCCCTAATTGAGAAGGAGTGATATTGGATAGTTCTTGTGTTTATGGGTCAAGCACTAGACTAGGACTAACAACCTTAAGTCTAAGTGAAGGCCATAAAGAAAGAATGAAGTTTGGAGGATTGGATAAGCATTTGAGATTGGAACTTCTCATGGATCAAAGAATCCAGGGAAAGAAGTTGTTGACTAATGCTCTTTGAGGATGAGTTAGGGCATCCAAGATAAAAGTAGTCGAAGAGGATCAATATTATTTAAGGATCCAGGTTTGGAAATCCAAGATAATAATATTCCTAAAAGGACATACCTTGTGGACATCCAAATGGTGTATGTTACTTTAGAGGTAGTGTGGCATCTCACGTAAATCCTCCCAACATAATTCTCTCGAATGAAGTTGATATTTTCTAGTTAAGGCCTTCAGGGACAATGCTGGTTATGATATAGTTGCTTGGCAAAGATGGCTTATCACTCTAACTCTTCTTATGAGAATGCTTCAATATTGAGATTCCTTGTACCATATGAATACCTCCCTAGTTAAGAGGGAGTGTTGAAAATTGTAACTATGCTCAGTCTTCATAATGAACTAATTGTAATCATGACAATGTATATTCTTTATAAATAAAGAAAAAGAAAGAAAAATAATTTTTATTTATTTTTGGAGTATGGATTTCATACTTAAGTTTGAGTCAAAATAATGTTCTTCATGCTTTTAGGTTTTCTAGGTCTTTCTATGATAAAGAATAAGTTTTGTCATGTGTCAGAGTCCCATTTAGACTTATTGTAATAAAGGAAAATTTTTATTTTATCAAGAAAATGCCACTTATAAGCCCAAGACAAAGTCGGCCCAAGGAGCAGATCAAGTGGACCTTAAGGGAGGGAATTCGACCCTCAATAAAGGCTATATAAAGGAGAGGAGATTGAGTCATTTGGACACTCATCAAGCACAACTTTTATCTGCAATAGCGAAGGTGAAGAAGAGTATCTAGGAGGACAAGTAGAGGAGTAGAAGTCAAAGTTTGAAGTCTGTATTTTCTTGTCTTGCTATTAAATTTTATGAAGCTGCCAATTGCAGGAGCCAAATTTATAGGGTCGAAATTATATGAAGCAATTGTAGGGGTCGAAGTTGCAGTAGTGAAGTTATAATATCAAAGTTCTAGAATTTTCCTTGAAGGAGATCTTGTTGGGGGCTGTCTTGGGGCTTGGAGGGGTTGTTGGATTTGGTATTTAGGTCTTGGAAGTCTCTTTGTAAGCAAATTCTACATATAAGTAGAGAAGCATTTTTCTGGGTTTTCCCTGGATTGGAGCCTATATCCTGTGTACTTTGTCTCTTTTTGATCTTCATTGTTTTTGTAATTTCTTGATGAACATAATTAAAACAATTAATAAAAGGCCAACTAATATCACAAGTAATTATAAAGATAAGGAAAATAAGTTATAATCTACAAGCCTCTAGAGTTTCCAACAATATGGATGATGGCATTAATTGAGTAGTAATTACCACTGTTTACATTTAAACACTTTCATATTAGTCATTCTTATTTCTCTTCATAAATTCTCAATTGTGATTGCTCCAAGATAAAAGAAACCTACTAAAACCTAAATGCAAATGCTCAGATTCACTACAAAGTGTAATAGGTAACTACTCATTAACCTTCTTTATTGAATTATAATTTCTTTCAGATGTCTATTGAAGGAGAAATTACTAGAATAATAAAGGTCATCCTAAAAAAGCTTGAGGATATCCTGCTAGATAATTTTGTTGGGATTAGAGGTACCTAGATCCTAGATTCAAACATTAATGAACTAGAGGCAAAACCCAATGAGAATATAAGCCATGGATTGAAGAATTCCTTCTTCAAAGGTTTGGCTTGCTTTGTGCTTCCTTACTTGCAACGTATCAAGACCGTGGATTAGTAGTATTCCTTACTAAGTTTTACAATGCACATAAAAGATATATAGCTTCCCCTATGTATTCAAAGTTGATAGCCAAAATATCCCCTGAGGTCATTACTAAAATGCCAGGATTTTTGAATGCCAACAAAAATGTAAATGAAGAACAATGCCAACAAGAATTATTGAATTGGTCTAAATAAATGAAGCAAGAAGACTTAAGGGAAGTTATAGATAATCCTTCTGCTATTGCCAATGCTATCCTACCTCTCAAAAATATTGTATTGAAATTTGAAATTAAATGTTTGGTTTCTCTTTTGGTAGTGATCCTAGGGTAATATGGTGATTCAAAAATGGGTGAAGTAGTACTTATGTGCATTCTAGATATAAGGGCCAATCCATTAGAGATAATATTTAATAATCCTAGTTTCATTCAACAAATCAATAAATTTCCAGCTGAGAATATTCGATAAATTTCTTCATTTCAGATATTAGATGTATTTGATATACTTGATTTTATTTGATTATCCAACTTTCCTCAAGAATAGTTGTTTTTATTTTAAAACACATAATGATGAGGGTAAAGAAAATGAAGTTAGAGTTTTGACATTGATTTTATATCGAAACAACTCAGAAAGTAACTATGTGAAATACGTTGATCATTTTCTAGCAAGTACTCATCCTTAATTGACTAATCAAAACCCTCCATAAATATCAAAAAAGCATTGGAAGATTTTTCTTTTGAGCAAGGAAACAAGTATTTGTGATTGGTTCTTCTATTAACATCATTTGGTCATAAGGATATATGGTTATGAGGGAGAACCTTTATTCCTACCATCTTATATGACCTTGCAAGTCTTTGCATGTGAAGTTGCTAGATAGAGGTTGGACGTAGATAATTTCCATTTTCTTAAAAAATCAAGAAAACCATTCTTACTTTACCCCACATTTACCCTATGAAAATTTGTCTATATTTGTAAAGAATAGGAGTGCTTATGGTCTCTTAGAGGAAATGATTTTCTCTTAGATTGCAGAAAACATTTCCTTTGAAATATGATCCCCTTCATGTTGTCTTAGAGCAGATAATAAATGTAGAAATATCTGGCTATCAACATGATAACATACTTGATACATAATCCCAAGCTAACCAGGAGACATGGACAAGTGGGAAGTATGCATCTACTTTGTAGATATAAGGAAATAAGTCAATTTATATTTGACATAGAAATGGTAAGATTGTCAACTAGTTTAGTGGTTACAAGTCCTATCTTAAGTGTCATAGAACAACTAGCTAAAACAATGGTTAAAATATTTGTAATGTAAAATGAACCACCTAAATCCACTCATAAATGCAAATTTCCTGAAGAGATCACACAAGACATTAAGAATGGGAAGGATCAAGAGCCAAAGAGAAAATCAATGAGGAAGTGCGAAATAGACTACCCCATTACATTAGAGATTTCCTAAATGAAATCCAACCTGCAAAACCAAAAGGACCAACAAAACTCATTTCTACAAGACACAACAAAAATATCGTTGAAAGGACATGAAATAACTCTAGTTGTACCATATCAACATATTTTTATAGATCAAGCTAGGATACCAGGGAAACTTAAAATAAGTGCCTCAGAGAACATTTATGATATAAAGTTTTACTCCTCAACTGATTTTGAGAACAATATGTTCAACTTAATGGTAATCTATTGAGAAGTCCAAGCAAAAAATCAACTATCAATTTCCAAAACTACGATAAATAAATTTGATCTAAATCAAATTAATGAAAATGACATAGTAGAATGAAATAGACGCAATGAGGAAATTGTAGCCAAGAGACTTATTCAATCTACTGCAAATGTGAAAACGTTATAGGTTCTCTTAAGTAGATTATATTCCCAATTGAAAGTATCCAAAGTTGTTTTGGAGTCTAAATCCAACAATATTAGGGAGTTGGAGAACCAAATTATTTCCATTTCTAGATATCCCAAAGATGGCACTAACATCAAGTTATTAGTAGGGTCCAAAGACAAGAAGATTAATGATTTAAAGACCTTGTACAAATGTGCCAACTTTGAAGTGTCTAATGTATTAGATTCTTATGATGAAAGGGATGAGTTATTCTCATAGGTTCATGAATTGAAGAAATAAATGTAAAGAAAGTATCCCAAATAATGGAATTACAATAGGAAAATTTGGAATTACAAAATAGAGAAGGGAAGTATCAAAACCAATGATAAGAATACAAGGCTAAGCTAAATTCAGTCTTGAAACAAAGCATTTATGTCCTAGATCCCTCTACTACTTTTGATTGGTTACTAGAGAAACTAAAACGTTTCGAAATTAAAGTTGTAGAACTTGAAAATAGATATGATTATTAGAAGAGCAGAAGGACCAAGAAGTAGTAGCTTGAATGACAACATGCAATCAAAAGAATGATTTTACTGAGGGATTACAATAAATTATAAGAAATAAAGAAACATAGTTGCCATCCTTGCAGAATGCTCTGAATGAAGAATTTGTAGGAAGGAAAACCATTATACATGCTAGAGAGAAATTATGGTAGTTAATCATCTTTAAAGTTGAAGAAATTAGAACTCATGCATAAATGTTACATGAATGTGAGGCTATTATAATAGTCAATGTAGTTCTTGATATCAATAAAATTACCCTAGAAATCAAAAGTAAGATCACTAAAGTAGATCCGATTATACAATGGATCGACTCAACTTTAGATGGGGAACTTAATACTACAAATCTTTTTCCCAGAGTTTAGATTAGTTGGTATGTGATTACTGTTAAAGAAATGCTTAAGGCAATTGAAGAAATCAATCGAGAGATAATGATAGCGAAGAATGAAATGAATACTTTTAAGTAAGAATATAATTCCATGCAATGATTTGGCTTGCCATCATTATCGACCACTTAAGGTTGGTTAATCACAAAGGAAATTTATAATGCTGGTTTGATCAAATGCAGGCATGATGTAAGTCATATCCCAATAAATATGGGAGATTCTGTAGTAGGTGATTTGGTAGTGAGTACACTTTTGAATGATTTCAATATTGTGGTGCTATTTGATAAGATGATTCGTAATATACCATAGATGCCTTATTGCTTGAAGTCAAGACTAGAAATGAGATGTTTGAAGTTTAGAAATAGATGCTGACTCCACCTATTGCATAAGACAAATTTAAAAAAATAAAGAGAGTTATGGTACAAAGTATACTGATGTCCACTACAACTCAACCCACCATGCTTATGCAATTAGTTGTTCAAAAAATTGATGATGATGAGGAAGAGGAAGCATTGAGAGTAGTACAATCTTCAAGTTGGCCTCAATCTACAATGGTGTCAAAGGGAAAAGAGAAGACAACAAAAAAGAAAATACTTGTGAAATTTAAATTTACCCCACATAAATTAGTACTAAAGGTGAAATTACACATATAGCTTGAACACGGGTAAGTGGTTATGATTTTAGTTATGTTGGAAGTTGTAATTTTTTTTAAAAGCAAGAGCTAAGGAACATTAAAGGGTCAATAAATTGTGTATGAAACTTTTTAATTTTGAAGTAAGATATCACTACAATATCACATGTTAAAATTATCGTCATGATAATGGTATTAAGTTGATCTTCTTATGGATTGCTAAGTAATTAATGCATAATCATTCGATTTTATCAATTTGTTATTTTAGTGAAAGGAATATCTGGAATTATTTATGGTTTAGACACACTCTACTGTAATGATTTTTTTCATATGATATTTCCATTTCCTGTTTATGAATATATAATGTTGGATGGTGAATTGTGTAGGGTAAATCTCAGTGTGAGATATTTGATATACATTATCATATGCCAAACCTTCTACTTGATTAACAATTTATTATATGCTTTGATCAACCTTTCCTCTTTATTTTATTTTGTTTTCCATTAAATTATACATTTAATTTATTAGATTAAGTTTCTATTTATTTGTCTTTTGTGAATGTGAAGGATTATCATGATTCAAGATAATTTGTTAATGATCATTATGTGTGGAATGGTTATATGTTGATTGAATTCGTAGAATTACGAGATATCGATTTTCACTTGAGTTATTGATAGACCTTGTATAAATTTATCACTCATGCATAGATTTGCCTTACCAAAATTTATCTAAGGGGTTAATAGATTACGACCTATATTTCTATGATACAATATGACAATAGAAATATATTGTATTTTTTGATAGATCAAATTTGAAGGGATACCCCCTCTAGTAAAAAAGGTTAGTTTTGTCCTAAAATGAGAAGGTTCGAAGACCTTCATTGAAGGCCTTAATTTTTCTCAGTCACCATGGACACTTTGAGGAACAACATTGGGTTGTATGTTAGAGATAATGGAGAATATCCTAGAATAGAGAATTGATACCTCAGGATAGGAATTAGTTTCTATTTTCTAGGGTACGGTTCTAACTTCCCTAAAACCGTGATTGCTATATAATAGTGATGTACATTGAGTATGTAGAGCGTTCTATAGAGCCAAAATCTCCTGGTTCAGACTCTCTATCGTAGAGCTAACCGGTGGCTTTTTTTATTAATTCAAACATTGATTTTTAACATTGTATCAGAGCGACAGGGCTGAGAAACTTGTTCGTTGAGTGAAGGATTTGCCCGACGCGCTTGAGGCGAAAACGTTGCATGGTTTGGGGGAAAAATCGCGCCGATCCCATTGTGAGACTTCCCACATTTTATTTTGGATGACCGTTGCGAACCCGTGTTGGATAATCACGCCGACTGTTGCGAATCTATGTTGGCTAATTGCGTTGACCGTGAAAAAAAAAAGAGGGGGCTGCGTCTTAGAGGTGGCTGCTGAGAGAAGGTTGCATGGAGGTCAAGGTATGTAGAGAGAAGGCTGCGATGACCCTATACGTGGTTCTTTTCAGGACTGCCGTGGAGATCGCGTAGTGTGGTGGAGACTTTCCCAGAGGTCGTGTGGAGAGGGCACGCAGACTTCAAGGGATCAACCAGTGCTAGAGGCTATTGAAAATACTAGAAATCGGACTTGCGGAGATCAACGATTTCTATCTTTGACATAGATCTGGGGTAGTCTAACATATATTTTTTTTACTTGTCAATTTTTTTTAATCGCCAAGATGAATAATCAAATGATTGAAGCATACTTGAATGAGAATAACAAGCTCGATGGCTCCAACTATGCAAATTGGAAATTCAAGATGCAGACTTTGCTAGAAGTGTAGAGTGCTTGGACGATTGCAAATGGGGATGAGCAGAAGCCAACAACTGGATCAACATCGATCCTAGACTGGGAGAAGCAAGAAGGTAAAGCAAGGACGCTGCTAAAGATGATAGTGAAAGACTGCATCATACCACATATTAGAGAATGTAAATCAGCAAGCGAAATTTGGGGAATATTAAAGGATTTGTATGAGATCAGGAATACAAATCGTTTTCTGTTCCTGAAGAGCAAGATCTTATCCCTGAATATGGAGGAAAATGAAACAATTGCTTCCTTCATAGCAAGGATCAAAGTTCTAAAAAATAATTTGGCAGACATTGGTGATACAGTTGTTGATACAGATATAGTAACCATTACCATGAATGCTGTGGCCGATGACTACCAAATGTTTATCACTGGGATAAATGTGAGAGAGAAAATCCCAAAGTTTGAAGAACTGACAGGAATATTAATGCAAGAAGAAGAAATAAGATTGAATCTAAAGCCCCAGAGTGCCGATCTTACGTTGATGGTGAAAAAAACTTCTTCAAAGGAAAAGGAAATCCACAACAACAAAATGGAGGAAACTCATAGAAAAGACCAAATCAGACTCAAGGTATGCATCCGAATAGAAACAACTATGAAATTAAATGTTTTTATTGTGGAAAACTTGGTCATATAGCTAAGGAGTGTAGGGAGAATAAATATCATGAACAACAACAGAAGCATAAACGACATGCAGGTCATCTCGCAAATGATAATCATGAGCAGAACTTCAGATGGTTCATGGCAGACTTTGATGAGAACATTGATGCAAACATATGGTATGTAGATTCGAGAGCATCCACACATATGACGGGAAACAAGAAATGGTTCGAAGATTTTAAATAAATCAACGATGTAGCACAAATCTACCTAGGTGATGATAGAAGTCATCAGATCAAAGGGTGTGGAAAAATTTCTGTCAATTTACCTAATGGTACTGTAAGACAAATTCATAATGTCATGTATGTGCTTGGTGTAAAAAAGAACTTGATTTTTGTATCCATGATTACAGATCAAGATCTCAAAGTTGAATTTTTTAAATCTAATTGTTATATTAAAGATCTGTTAGATGGCATGAAGACTATTGCTACAGGGATTCAAACAGGAGGTCTGTACAAATTGGATGTAAGACCAACACCAGTTTGAGCTTTGACAAAAACGCGTTTGACTACAGAAGAGCTGTGGCATCAAAGATTTGGTCATATCAACTATAATGATTTGCTGTTACTTCAGAAAAAGGAAATGGTAAGAGGTATTCCTATGTTAAAACAAGTGCATAATGATTGTGATGCTTGTACATTAGGAAAGATGCATAGAGAAGAATTCCCTGTTCGAGTATAGAAGAAATAGAGAGACATACTTGAATTAGTGCACATAGATCTTTGTGGACCCATGCAAACAAAGTCATTAGGAGGTGCACTGTATTTTTTACTGTTTATTGATGGCTGCACAAAGTTTTCTTGGGTATATTTTTTGAGCAAGAAAAGTCACACATTTGAATACTTTACGCAGTTCAGAAACATGATTGAAAAGCAAATAGGGAAGCATATAAAAATTCTTTGCTCCGATCAAGTGGGAGAATATAGGAAGGATGAACTTATCAAGTATTGTAAAGACCATGGGATATTACAATAATTCACAATACCCCATACTCCTCAGCAGAATGGAGTAATGGAAAGAAAGAAAAAAACAATGGTGGAATGTGCTAGGAGCATGTTGAAAGGTAAGGATCTTTCAAATGGTTTTTGGGCTGAAGCATTTAATACTGTAGTTTATTTGAAAAATAAGAGTCCTGCAAAGAGTCTTGAGTTTAAAACTCATTATGAAGCATTATATGGATTTAAACATGCAGTAAAACATTTAAGAGTGTTTGGGTCTAAAGAATTTTCCCATATTCCAAAGGAAGACAGAAGAAAACTAGATTCAAAAGCCATCAAATGTACCTTTATAGGGTATTGTTCACAATATAAAGCTTATAGATTATTTAATCCCTCTACTCACAAGATTTTCGTTAGTAGAGATGTGATATTCCATGAGCAGGATCATGAAGAATATGATAAGCACAATGAGGAATGGGATATTCCATTCTTGGTGGAAGAAGGAAGTGATGAATTAGGTGACGAAAATGAGCAACAGTAGATGCAGCAGCAACAACAACAAGAAGGAAAAGAAGATGATGTAGCTATCAAGCCAAGTCGAGAAAATGATGATCAGACAAGGTTTGAAGCTACCCCACCATTCAGGAGATCAGGTAGGAAAGCTCAATTGCTAGCAAGATATAGGGAAAATGCTTTCATAACTAGTATGATGAATGTAGTTGAACCTTCTAGTTATAAGGAAGCAAATGAATGTAGTGAATGGAAAATAGCTATGGAACAAGAATATGAATCTATAATAAGGAACAACACTTGGGAGCTAGTTTAACTTCCTACAGGGAAACAAACCATAGGTTATAAATGGTTGTATAAACCAAATATTAGGGCAGATGGAACCATAGATAAATTAAAAGCTAGATTGGTAGCAAAGGGGTATTGACAAAAAGAAGGCATTGACTATGAAGAAACCTTTACCCCTGTAGCTAAACCAAATACCATCAGAATGTTAATTTCTTTAGCTACTAAGAAACATTGGATGATTCACCAACTAGATGTAAAGTCTGCATATTTAAATGGAGAATTGAAAGAGGAGGTTTATTTAGAGCAACCTGAGGGGTTTATCCAGAAAGGGAAAGAACATTTAGTCTGTAGATTAAAAAAAGCTCTATATGGACTGAAGCAAGCACCCAGGTCCTGGTATGAAAAGATTGATTTATTTTTTCTGCAATTTGGCAACAACAGAAGTAAAAATGACCCTAATTTGTATACCATGAAATATGAATAGCGGCGCATAGTGTTGATTTCTTTGTTTGTAGATGATTTAATTATTATAGGTGATGTTGTTGCTCTAATCAAAGAAATCAAGCAACAAATGTCACAGGTGTTCGAAATGAAAGACCTTGGTGAATTAAGATACTGTTTAGGTCTTGAGATCTGGAGAGATTCAGGACAAAATTTTCTGTCCCAGAGTAAGTATGTCAAAGGTCTATTGGAAAGATTCAGGATGGATCAATGTAAGGCTGCAACAGTAACATTAGAACAAAACATTAAACTTCAGAGTGAGGATGGATCTAAAGAGGCAGATGCGACACTTTATAAACAACTGGTTGGGAGCCTAATCTACCTTACCATTACTAGACTAGATTTGGCTTATGCAGTCAGTGTGCTAAGTCAATACATGTCCAAGCCACTTGAGAGTCATTGGAATGCAAAAAAATGTGTATTAAGGTATCTACAAGGCACTATAGACTATGGCATTATTTATACTCATTCCTATGATGTGAGATTGATAAGATTTACAGATTCCGATTGGGTTGGAAATGTAGACGACCACAGATCCATAACAGGCTATGCATTCGGCATTGGATCCAGGGTAATTACATGGAGAAGTAAGAAACAAAACACAGTTTCCTTGTCTTTAACGGAAGTAGAGTATCAATCTATGTGTGCAGCAACATGTGCGGCAGTTTGGTTGTGGAGACTTCTCCAGGATGTTAGGGAAGAACATAAAGATGCAACAACAATCAGATGCAACAATCAGAGTTCAATCAAAATTGCTAATAATCCGGTGTTTCACAAGAACATTAAACACATTGATACACAATTCCACTTTGTCAGGGAGAAAGTGCAATCAAAAGAAATCCATCTTGTATATTGTAATACATGTGATAATGTTGTAGACATTTTCACTAAGCCTCTTGGCAAAATTACGTTTGAAATGTTTAGGGAGATGTTAGGCATATTTGTGAACCCCTTCTCCATTAAGGGGGGATGTTAGAGATAATGGAGAATATCCTAGAATAGTGAATTGGTTCACAACACCTCAAGATAGGAATTAGTTTCTATTTTGTAGGGTAGGTGTTGAGCCCTGAACTTGCATCTTTCCTACACATTTTCCTAGACTCTTTCCATTCACCTGGACCTCCTAAGCTATCAACATCAATGCATTTTAGTCATAAAAGAGCATTTAAAGTGGTTTTTTAACTATGTCCTTGTGTTTGCTGTTTGAATTAGATTTTTGCTTATGAGCTGTGAAATGCAGCCACTTTCTGCAACTGGTTCAACTTTCCGCAGCCGTTTTTGTTAAACTCAAGGTTGTAGGTGTGACCAGGCAAAGCAAGCCACATGGGCAAGTTAGAAATGACCTGGACATGGATCAAGTCCTATCGGTCCAGCCGGATTCATCAAAGAAGGCCGTGGTCAAAGGTGGTCAAGTGGTGGTCAAACATAGGAACCCTACGGCAACAAGATTCCGTTTTGAAACACGTGAAGACTTTTGTGGCCGTTCCTAGATCTCTGGGGACATATCGACACTTGTGGACTACTCCACATGGCGAATCCAACATCCAACCTTGATAGATTTAATCATCACAGCAACCATTATGATAAATCCAGGGACGCTGTCTTTTACATGTCTCTATTCACGTAGTTTTACAAGGAAAATAGTTATGTAACCTTTGTTATAAATAATGCGTTTCTCTTCACATAGTAGTTAGTCTTTTGAATGTAATTTTGCTGTTAAGAATTCACTGTGCTGTGACACTAGTTTTATTGCTGTAACTGTGTCTTGAGATATACAAGAAGACTCTGTTCTACATGCTTGCGTGAACGTAATTTTGAATTGATAGCCTGTTGGCCGAGGTTGTGCAGAGGGCCCCTGCACACTGAGGTTTCGTTTCCATTGTTGCTGTATAGTCTTTATGTATCATTTCCTTATCTTCACTTCATATGTTTTATAATTATTCACTTATGTATATATTTCTAACATTTCACTTCTGTCCATGACTTTACAAGCTTTGTATAACGTTGATCAGTGTGTGCATGTTTCAGGATAGAGTAGGCAGCCCGGGCAACTATATATAATTTTCACAATAATTAGTGATATGGAATTGATCTCTGTTGACTTTGCTTTTCTTAGTTTCTTTTAATTCCAGTTCAGTTTTGTTGATTTGCTTTGTTAAGTTAGTTTAGAAATCAACTTGCTCATTTCATTGACGGTTACCTCCGAAAGCCATAGCTAGACTGACTGGCGAGGGATCGAAATATGAATGTTGTGATTTGGTTTTAGTTTACTTTTCTGCAATTAGATATTGGATTGCTCATTTCATTTACGGTTACCTCTGAAAGCCATAGCTAGATTAACTAGTGAGGGATCCAAATATGAATGTTGTGATTTGATTTTAGTTTACTTTTCTACAATTAGATATTGGATTGCTCATTACATTGACGGTTACCTCCGAAAGCCATAGCTAGACTAATTGGAGAGGGATCGAAATATGAATGTTATGATTTGATTTTAGTTTACTTTTTTGCAATTAGATATTGGATTGCCCATGTCATTGACGATTATCTCCGAAAGCCATAGCTAGACTAACTAGCGAGAAATCAGACTATGAATGATGTAATTTGATTTTAGTTTTACTTTCTTTGCAATCTTTGATTTCCATGAGTGCAGTAGCTTAAATCATTTTTTCTGTATTTAGACAGCAACAGAGATGATAGTTTCATGATCAGTAGTTCATTAATTACTTGTTTTAAATAGCAGCATATTTTCATTCTTGATTCAAGTATTATTTTCATCACTAGTATGTTCTAATACCTTCTGAAGTGTTAAGTTTTGGGAACCCTTATAAAGGACATAATTTCCTTAAAACCTATAACCATACTTGCCTTCTAGAGTTTTCCTACACATTAGGAGACAAACAAAGATAAAAACCCCCAAAACAAAATAAAAATAAAAAACGACAAAAGTAAGAAATAAGTTATCTTGCACATATAGTGCGCCACACTTCGTCAGCTTACGAATCCTAGATTGATAATTAATGTAGCAATTTAGGACCCACTAAATTGACCAAACATTTTGGTGCCATTGTCGGGGAAGTGTAACTAGGTGA
>APFE030558309.1:0-18743 GCA_000404065.3 Pinus taeda | reverse complement strand
CTAATGTTTCCATCGAACATGCATAAATAGACATATCTTTGTGCCTCCAAGAAAATTGTATATGCATGGTGAAACAAATATCATCAAACAACCATATATAGCCATAATTATTACATATATTGGAGCATCTTAATTAGTTAATGGGAGAAATATGGAATTATTGAAAATAAAAGAAACCCAAGTTGACATCCGGCAAACTGAGTTAGAGAGAAGTGATGTCAAATTGCAATCGTCTGTGAAACTAAGTCGGAGAAATAAAATGGGTGTCATAGATTTACAGAGGAGGTAAGTATTTGAGTTGAAAAAGAAAAACCTAAAGAGCGAAGAAACTGCACACGTTGACACGTTGACTTGACTTGAAGTGGCGCAGAGAGCCTAAAATTTCTTCCATGTAAAAGCATTTCCTGTGAAAGATTCCACAAATTTCTTCCATCAAAAAGCATTCCACGCATCGACTCAAAGAGGGCCCAAAATTTTCTCAACTGAAAAGCCTTTCTCGTGAAATGTTGCGTAGATTCCATTAATGATGATGTGTATGTTAGAAAATGGGGTTGAGTTGAGTGGGGTATAGCGGCGAAGAAATTGACTTTAGTGGAGCAAAGAGGTTTCTTTGTATAGACTTTAGTTGAGTGGGTCAAAGGGGCCCAAATTTCTTCAAAATATTGCATTCCCCATGAAATATTTCCCTCATTGGCTTGAGGAGGGCCCAAACTTTATTCAATTGAAAGCCCTTTCTCTTGACATGTTGTGTAGACTCCGTGAATGAATATGTGTACGTTAGAAAATGGAGTTGAGATGAGTGGGGCATAGTGACCAAGAAATTGATTTTCAACATAATGCAAGTTTAAAGGAAATAAACATGATCATTTGCAACATAATGCAACTTTTTTTCATGAATGTCGGCTCTGCGGTATACAAGAATCACAACTTTAGATAACATAAATTATATGTGATTGTTTCTTCCTGAGTGATACTCAGGTTTTGCAACATATTTGATTAAAATTTAAATACATTCGATGGCTATGATCTCACCACTCCATAATCATTCAAATCCATCAGGGGAAACTGATTACATTCTAGAGCACAAAACCCGTCAGATCTTAGACCAAAGCAAAGGATTTGAATTGCATATTAAAACTTTTAGAGGTAGAGCGTTATAACATAAGCCGATCTTGTAAATTCAAACGTTCTGAAGGGACACAATCCTTATTCGATATAAAGAAATATTTTGAATGTGAGAACAATTTTTAAGGCGGAAAACCAAATCAATGTTGCAGTCGAAAGGAAAACATTACAACAAATTAAATCACATCAGTTTGGAGGAGGAAAGAGACTGAAAGTAATTAAATAAACTCACATAGTAAATAATAATATAAACGTTAATTAATTTAAGAAATGAATAGCGATGGCGAGCTGGTCTGGTGGCCAACCCAGCCAGTTCACACCCTCGATTAACTTGGTTCACCTAGCAGTCAAAATCATTAGATGCAATAAATAAATAGACAAAACATAGATGAAAATTGCTTCAATTAATTCGTGAAAACACAGTCTTTTACATCAAGTAGACAACATTCAACTCTAGCAAGATGAGAGGAGCCATCCACTGGTGATAAACTTGTGATGCTACATTGGGATAGCTCCTCTTCCCTTCTGTGAGGTCCCTTCATGGGCATTGCCTCTGGCTTGACCGATTTCCTAATTCCTATCTGTATAATTAATTGACTAATTTATGTTTGTTCCAGTCGATTTCTTATATAGACATCGAATTACAAATTGGGCCTTTTAATTCAACCAATTAAAATATAGAACATTATTAGTTTTAATAGTTTGCCGGAATAAGAACTAGTTTTTCAACTAAATATTGAAAGAGGGAACGATTCTAGTGAATCGTTCCTCTTTTCCTGGAGTGGTTGTTGAGGTGTGATTTGGCTTAATTTATTTCCTCCTCGCCTGAGCTACTTATAGGTTGGCATCAGATATTCGGTGCATATCTCCTTCGATCAGATTCATATTGACCGGAACTTATCATAACCATAACGAGCACTGAATCCTTGTCATGGTTAAACAAGTGATTGTTGGAAATAGTAACTGCTATGGAACCTAGCATGACATCAAGAAGATCATCTTGGCACTTGGAGAGGGAGTTGTGGTCGATCCATATATTAGTGGAAGTCATTACAGATATACCATCTTCATCTTGTGGTTCCATCAATTACACAATGTCATTACCCTTCAACCCCCGAACATCACCCACCACATTGGGCACACAATTACTTATTTGCAAGCCATTAATAATAATGTTGTTCACATTTTCGATGCATAGGCAGGGCCCATTACCGCTATCGTGCAAATGCCTGGGAAAATATCAAAGGCTTGATGGGTTCTTTGTGGTAGCAGAATTGATTGGCAATATGGCAGGGCGTTGTGATGACAGATTTTATGTTGAGCTTATTGTTGTATCGACATCGACATGAGAAAGAAGAACACAGTTGTCATTGAAATGATAATACTTATCGAATTCCTTAGTCGTGACCATGATGCACTTCAACCATTTCACCATTGGCATCCAAACTATTAACATCTATGTTTGACTGAAGTAATAACCCATATGCGCCATGGCAAGCCAAGGAACAAAATCCTTATACAAGTCAGCAGCTAATACAATTTGATCCCCATGAATGGAGGGTTTGAGTATAGGCATAGAGAATGTGAATGCAGTCCAGGAATACTTCGGAGTGCAAGTAGGTAAATGGTGCAAGAATCCATTGCATGGTGCAGGCAAGTAAGTGAAATGGTGCAGGTAGGTAAATACAATAAGTAAATTTCATGGAAAATAACTAGTAGAACCTTGAAATGAATATCACTCTTTAGTACAAATGTGCTGACATAGAGACATGTTGCAGGAATTTCTGAGGTGGGAGTAATGATGGTGAACACAATGTTAGTGACTATTGTCATGCTTCTGATATGGCAAACCAACCTATTCTTGGCACTTTGTTTCCTGGTTTTCTTTCTAACCATTGAACTAACTTATTTTGTAGTTGTATTGATGAAAGTGTGTGATGGTAGTTGTTATAGATCAATTTGGGCACATTACTCCCATCATCCAGATCATCCAACACTTTTTGGGCTTCATCCAGATAGGGATAAAGGTGAATGGGGTGATTCCTTTCACATAACCTACAGGGAAACTTAACTTTACCCTTATTTCCATGAAATTTACTACCACTAGTTGATGGTGGGTCACCAGCATGATCTCCAAAAGTTGATCGCATAGGATGATGTGAGCGGGAAGACCATTCTTTTAAGATCTGAGGAATACCAGAACAATTTCGAAGAAGATGGTATCCTGTACAAATTTTTCATGGATATCGAATTTTGTGAGGCTTGACGGATGGTTTCTCATCAAATGTTGCATTCAAAATAATGGTTGCTTGGTTGCCCCTCTACGGAATTTGGTTCTTCTTCTTCTTCTTCCCTTTCTTCTTCTTCTTAGTGACTTGGTTACTAGTACCAATACTTTCACTAGGCGAAGAGGAAGAAGGGGAGGAAGAAACAACCAAGGATGAAAGCAAAGGGTCAACTTTAGGATCAACTGGAGGTTGATTTTGTCCAATTGGAGGTGTACTCAATTATGGAGAAATTACGACATTTTGAACCAAGGAGGTTGAAAACAACCATGCTGGAAAGCCAATGGTAAGTCCCGGAAGGGACAATTTATCCATATAAGGAGCACCAATATTTCCAAAAGGAGGAAAAGGACTAGGATTCCCATCAAAAGAAATTCCTTGCTCGGTGGACTCTAAATTTTTCATCATATGTCTCAACCTAAGATCAACTAAGGAGAAAGCATGGAGGATGTTATCCGTGGTCAATTAAATTTATTTTAATCAAAGTAACATAATGAAACAAAAGAGGGATAATCTAGGAAAAAGGTTTACCAAGCAACTGTTAACTACAGAATACCTCCCAGTGAACCGAGAAGTATGGGCAGGCAATCTCCTCGAATGCTGTGTTTGGTGTATCACAGTGTACAAGTCGGCCGACTCTGTTACCTTCGCTAGACTCGCTAAAAAATCACATAGCAATGGATTCACCTGAAGGGTGGAATTATACAACAAGCATATGTTATCCTCCTCAAGCTTGATAAAAAATAAAGAGGTACTGGTCAACAATGACTGGGGAAAATGGGAAAAAGGGGAAAACCACTTTATGGTAGTAGGTCGTTCTTGAACATGATGCTTTCACTCCATCACCGTGACTATTTAGGTTGGGTTATCAGCTTGATGGTTACCATACCATTGGTCTATCATACCATCCATCACTTTGCTTTGGGTCAATGCTACCAATTCATTTTAGTGTCGCCGACATGCTCAAGAGAAGTCATCCAGTCAAAATTCATTCCTGAACCTTGTGTCGTCAGTTAAATTCCATCTCCAAAATCATTACACTCATTTCGTGTTGTTGATATGGGATGCATCAAGGCACTCCTACGATGAGATGCTTCTTATCGAAATCAACACATTATCCAAGAATTTGGCTTAGAAACACCCTTCCAGTACCTTGAGCCTTGCATACATTAATGGCAGGTTTCTTGCTTCCGGCGATAGGTTGACATCAATGACCTTCGACTGAAAGAATTTGTATGGTGTTTGACATCAAATCATCCATTCAAATGATGTAGAATGTACTATAGTACCTTGAGGATCATTATCATCATCGGTGATTTCTCTCGCATTTGTTAACAGCTTACATCATTGGCTGGTAATCAGATGATGTCTTCCCATGTTCGACTTCATATCACATATTCACATGGTTAGACTCATACTTGAGTGAATGATTGAATGAGATAGAAGACCCGAGATCTAGTTTCATCCATCCGGGCTGCGATTTCAAGAGTACTAAATCATATGTACAATGGCTTTACATTGATGGTCTTTCTGATCATGGGTCTATATCTGTAGATGATTGTCTATGTACATGTAATGAAATTTTAAAAGCTGAGCATGGGTATGCCTTCCTTCAGTAATTCATGTAAAAAACCAAATATCATGATATGTGTATTGTAATTGATGCAGGTCACCTTCCACTTCGAAACCTCCTCATCACATCGTAAAGCATTTCATTCGACATTTGCATTTTTCGACTTCATGCTTTAGGGGGCAGCTGTTACAGATCCATCTGGTCACATCACTCCCATCATCCATATCAGTGGTTTAGGGCTCATCAAACCCTAATATCAGTTGTTACATGCCCTAAATAAGTCACCCTTTTGAATGCCTCCTTCCCAAACAGTTTCATGACTTGAAGACATCCTGAAATGACCTCTAGAGGGACTAGCATAGGTAGGCCCATGTAAGGGTGCACTGCAGAGCAGTTGAGTCCATGCCAGGGTGGTCTACAGAGAATTTAGGCCTTCATTCACCCACGCTAGGCGAGATTGAGAAAAATTCACATAGGGGTTAGGGAATATTCTTATATTTTGGAGTCATCTTGAAGTTTCCCTCACTTATCAACTCCTGTGAGATCGAAAGTGGATGAGGAACGAGTTAACATGCATCCTATCCTCTCATCACTTCCTCAATGGAACTGATTCTAAGTATGGAAGGCCATTCAATACCCCCATTTATGACATAACCTCCTTCATCCTCCTATAAATTGAACACTCATCTAAGTGATCAAGGACTCTACTATCTTGAATTGTAAGGAGATAAGGTTGCTATGAGAATTGGCTTTGAGACAAGTATTTTTATGCTACAAGTTTGTCATGCTTTTGATGTGATGTGGATGGGATCCAAGCTGGAGGAATGACTTTGAATCAAGCACGATGGTTGTAATTCCTTCTTCTATTCAATAAAGTATTCAAACCTTTTTCCCATATGTTTTTATTTCTATATGATGCTTATATGTGTGAAATATATCTAATTCCATTTACTTGTATTCAATAGATCTTTTTCTTTGATAGGTTCTTTGTCTTTTGTTTGTGTTTATAGGTACTTCTCAAGCATGTTAAGTACAGGAAGGAGCGACAAGATTGATACAAAGGAGACAAGAGGAAAGTGGAACTTCAAGTAGGCTTTCTCATCTTCTTTGTCTTATCTATTGCTTATAGGAAAAGGTTAAAGTGCTTTAAACTGTTGTTCTAGATATGGCTACTTATCTAGGGAATTAGTATTTATTTGTAGATACAAAATTCTCCAAAATAGTAGTTGGCTCCCATTGGTTTTAGCCTCCTGCCTCCTTTTTGTAATGTACATATGGAACTATGGAAGAATCCTAAAGTATCAAAGTGAAGTTAGGATGAAAATCTCAATGGATTTGATGCTAGATCTCGGTTCAAATCTTGGCACAGTAAGAGTTCCTCGAATTGGGTTGGTATATAATGAACTCATTCATGGAGTTCCAATAATATTTGGGAATTTTGTAACAATTCTCCCAGCTATTCATTCCACCATAAAATTTCTATGTATAAAGTGTGTTCTAGTTCCTGTTGTGACACAAGGTGAGCGCTTTCTATTCAGATGTGTATGTCCAAGAAATTACCACATGTTTCGATGTATTGCAAGGTATAGTTACAAAGATGTCTGAAAGGAGAATCATCAAGCCTTATAACAAATACTTATTGAAAGTCTTGAAAAGTTTCTTCGTAGGGAGGCTGAAGATTTCTCATTGGAGAGTGATGATCAGTATACCTCAGAATCAAAGAATGAAACAAAGGATCCTAAACTACCAGGAGAAATAAGCTATAGCCCCAACTTCGTGGAGGCACCCCTAATGAGAAATTACAGGGGTTCAAGGAATTTATTTGCTCCTCTAGAGTCACTACCAGATGCTAGTACCTCATCAAAGTTGCCCACAAGTGTTGTGCCTATGGATGATCAAAGTCTTGAGTATGAGTTTTCATCCATGCATAAAGCCAAAGAATCAGGAGTCGTATATCTCTTGGGTCATGGAGATATTAGAACTAGAAAGAATTCTTGGTTTATCAAGAAATTGGTTATTAATTACTTATATGCTTTTTCAAGGAAAAATTAGAGAGCAGGCATTGCAACACTACGTGTTCCTCACACTAATCTTCTGTAGGTTTGCATAACTCACATGGTGTGAGATCTTGAAGCTACAGAGTCGGAGACTTTAAGCTTGCACAAAAGGATCGAAAAAATAATTCTTCCGCATAGGACGTGACGAGAGAAATAGGAGAATCTGGAAACAGAAAACACATTGAAATATAACATTGAACTGGACATTGGATTTTCATATGTTGCTCCATAAACCCTATCTAACTGTATTTGATAGGAAATCATACAGATTTTGAATTTAGGATATGGCAATTAAGGGGAATGCAACATTTTCTACTTATCATATAATGACGTTCAATTTAATTGCCTTCAGTATCAACCATTAGGCTTATGCCCCAGTTCTCCACATTTGATGATGATGCAACTGCTAGCCTGAACAACTTAAATCTATCCATACTTGAGGCTTTCTTTGGTTAAGGCTTCATGCTAGAAGTCGAAAGAAAAAGTGAAATCAGTTTATTTATGTTTAGAAATTCAAGTTTTAAGCCTTCTAGTATACTTATCTTTGAATATTTCTTAATTGATGAAATATAGAATATATCTTTGGACAAAGGATTTTTTATGTCTCAATAATAACAAAAGTTTTGTATGGAAGCAATCAAATGGACATAATCTAAATTGATCTATGTAATGCATTATTAGGACTTCTATAGGCATAATGGAAGTGTCTGCAAAAGGTATTCTCATGCATTTTCAGATGTTAGGTGTACACAAAATGTGTTTGAGGTGGAAAGTTGCTTGGTCTTAGACAACAAAATTGTGCTCCGTTTCCAACCTTAATTCACATTTTATCACTTCAATCAAATTTGCAGAAATGTTAAGCCAAAATCCAATATAATGTCAAAAAAAATGGGAACAAATTATGAGATATTTTGGTTAGCCAGATGTTAGGTGTGCACAAAATGGGTTTGAGGTGAAAAGTTGCATGGGCTTAGACAAAAAAATTGTGCTCCATTTCCAACCTTTTATGCAAGTAAATAATTATTTATTAACAGGGTTACTTCACATTTTATTACTTCAACCAGATTTGCAAAAATGTTAAGCTGAAATCCAATATAATGTCAAAACAATGTGAACAAATTACGAGATATTCTGGTTAGTGCCATACAAAACCCAACAAATGCCTAACACAATTTTTCATCTAATACTTTCTTATTTAAGTCATGTTAACTTAATTATGGTGCATTAAGTTACTAATAATCACTTTAGCGAGTGGAATATACTGAAGTTATTTAACCTCCCTCTCTCATCTTGTTCAACATACAAAGGTTTGGCACTAGAAAAGTGGGACTTGTTTATGGCCCAGTTCTATTTATATGGTTTATTTCCCTTGGGCTAGTTGGCCTCTACAACATTATTTCATATGAAAATAGTGTTTTCAAGGTGTTCAATCTAGTCTATATCTATTAATTCTTTTCGAGTAATCCAAATCAAGCATGGTTTTCTCTTGGAGACTGTTTGTTGTGCATCACATGTGATTGAAACTAAAACCTACTATTCTTGTCTGTGTTCTGTCTCTACATTGAATAACTAAAGTCTGGAATCGCCAATAAAATTTTCACTAATATTCTGATTCATAGGAGCTAAAACAATGTTTGCTGACTTGGGTTACTTCTCAGTGAGATTTGTCTAGGTAAGCTTAGAGCTTAAAGAAGCTCATTGTAGAGCATGACAACTTCAGGCTACTGTAAGGGTTTCTTTTTGAGCAGCCATACTTTCTGTAAAGGTTTCTTTCAAGCGGGCATACTTTTCTTTCAAGTTCAGGGAACTGCAGTAGTACAACATTATATGGATTTGGTTTTTCACCTTGAGTCTTCCCCGTCGTTTGTTCTCTTTTTCCTTTCAATGCTAGTATAATCTTATGAATAAATGTTGGCTGTAGATAACCTTCACATTTTTGGTGTTCCCATGTCTGTTACTCTCATATATGGGCCAAGCTACATTTCTTATAACAAATCCAAGCATGTAGAACAGGAATTCTACGCTTCAATTCTAGGCAAGGTTCAATTAGTTCCTGTATTAACAATGTGCATAGACTTTATAGCATGTTTTTCATGGATTATAAGCATGTTTTGAAATGGAAAAATCGTTCTTATACTTGAAATGCATCACAAGTTCCTGTATTCTTAGTAGTTATTCATAATATGAATTGTGGTTGTGCTCACCTATATAGTTCATGTTGCCTTTTGACTATTGAGTAGATATATTTTTCTCATATCCAAATCATTCAGCTGGTGCATTCTAGCCAGTTCTTGTGCTAACCACTACTATTGCTTTGATCACAATTCAAGCTAATACTTCAGAAACATTTTCATGTATCAAACCGTCAATGGCTCTTGGTTGCCTCCCCGGGCTTAAATTCATACACACCTCAAAGCGGTTTATGGGCCAGGCCTACATTCCAATCATAAACTGGTTCCTGATGATTCTTTGCATCATTGTAGCTACCACCTTTAAGGGCACAAATGAGATAGGAAATGCATATGGTAAATCTTATACAAAGACATGAAATTGATTTATAGTATTTAGTTCTAACAATAGTCAGCATTTACTAGCATACATAATTTATAACACCATTACATAGTAATATTTCATCCAGTAAGTAAATTTCATGGAAAACAGCTAGTAGAACCTTGAAATGAATATCACTCTTTAATACAAATGTGCTGACATATAGACATGTTGCAGGAACTTCTGAGGTGGTAGTAATGATGGTGACCATAGTGTTAGTGACTATTGTCATGCTTATGATATGGCAAACCAAACTATTCTTGGCACTTTGTTTCCTGGTTTTCTTTCTAACCATTGAACTAACTCATTTTGTAGATGTATTGATGAAAGTGAGTGACGAAAGTTGGCTCCCATTGGTTTTAGCCTCCTCCCTCCTTTCTGTAATGTACATCTAGAACTATGGAAGTGCCCTAAAGTATCAAAGTGAATTCAGGATGAAAATCTCAATGATTTGATGCTAGAGCTCGGTTCAAATCTTGGCACAGTAAGGTTTTCTAGAATTGGGTTGGTCTATAGTGAACTCGTTCACAGAGTTTCAACAATATTTGGGAATTTTGTAACAAGTCTCCCAACTATTCATTCCACCATAATATTTGTATGTATCAAGTATGTTCCAGTTCCTGTTGTGACACAAGGTGAGCACTTTCTATTGAGATGATTCTGTCGAAGAACCTACCACATGTTTCGTTGTATTACAAGGTATGGTTACAAATATGTCCGAAAGGAGAATCATCAAGCCTTCTAACAACTACTTATTGAAAGTCTTGAAAATTTTCTCCGTAGGGAGGTTGAATATTTCTCATTTGAGAGTGATGATCAGTATACTTCAGAATCAGAGAATGAAACAAAGGATCCTAAACTACTAGGGAAATACGTTGCAGGCTCGATTCCCTGGAAACACTCCTAATGGGAAATTACAAGGGTTCAAGGAATTTCTTTGCTCCTCCAGAGTCAGTACCAGAATCTAGTACCTCATCAGGGTTGCCCAAAAGTGTTGTGCCTATGGATGATCAAAGTCTTGAGTATGAGCTTTCATCCATGCATAAAGCCAAAGAATTAGGAGTTGTGTATCCCTTGGGTCATATAGATATTAGAGCTAGAAAGGATTCTTGGTTTATCAAGAAATTGGTTATTAATTACTTCTATGCTTTTTTGAGGAAAAATTGCAGAGCAAGAATTGCAACACTACGTGTTCCTCACACTAATATTCTGCAGGTTCGCATAACTCACATGGTGTGAGATCTTGAAGCTACAGAGTTGCAAACTTTAAGCTTTCCCAAAAGGATCAACAAAAAAATGCTTCTGCATTTGACGTGACGAGAGAAATGGGAGAATCTGATGACAGAAAACACATTGAAATATAAAATTGAATTGCACATTGGATTTGTATTTGTTGCTCCATAAACCATATCTAACTGTATTTGATAGGAAATCATTAAGATCTTGACTTTAGGATATGGAAGTTGAGTGGAATGCAACATTTTTCTACTTGTCATATAGTGATGTTCAATTTAATTGCCTTCAGTATCTACCATCAGGCTAATGCCCCAGTTCTCCACATCTAATGATGATGCAATTGCTAGCCTGAACAACTGAAATCTATCCATACTTGAGGATTTCTTTGGTTAATGTTTCATGTTAGAAGTCGAAAGCAAAAGTGAAATCAGTTTATTCATGTTTAGAAATTCAGGTTTTAAGCTTTCTAGTTATACTTATTTCTTTGAATATTTCTTAATTGATGAAATATAGAATATATCTTTGGATAAAGGAATTTTTATGTTTCAATACTAACAAAAGTTTTTGTCTGGAAGTAATCAAATGGACAGAATCTAAATTTCTCTATGTAATGCATTATTAGGACTTTTGTGGGCATAATGGAGGTGTCTGCAAAAGGTATTCTCATGCATTTTCAGATGTTAGGTGTACACAGAATGGGTTTGAGGTGAAAAGTTGCATGGGTTTAGACAACAAAATTGTGCTCCATTTCCAACCTTACTTCACATTTTATCACTTCAACCAAATTTGCAGAAACGTTAAGTTGAAATGCAATATAATGTCAAAAAAATGTGAACAAATTACGAGATATTCTGGTTAGCCAGATGTTAGGTGTCCACAGAATGGGTTTGAGGTGAAAAGTTGCATGGGATTAGACAAAAAAATTGTGCTCCATTTCCAACCTTTTATGCAAGTAAATAATTATTTATTAACAGGGTTATTTCACATTTTACTACTTCAACCAAATTTGCAGAAATGTTAAGCTGAAATCCAATATAATGTCAAAACAATGTGAACAAATTATGAGATATTCTGGTTAGTACCATAGAAAACCCAACCGATGCCTAACACAATTTGTCATCTAATACTTACTTATTTAAGTCATGTTAACTTAATGATGGTGCATTAAGTTATTAATAAGCACTTTACCGAGTGGAATATACTAAAGTTATTTAACCTCCCTCTCTCATCTTGTTCAGCATACAGAGGTTTGGCACTAGCAAAGTGGGAATTTTTTATGGCCCAATTCTATTCATATGGTTTCTTTCCCTTGGGTTGGTTGGTCTCTACAACATTATTTCATATGACAATAGTGTTTTCAAGGCGTTCAATCTAGTCTATATCTATTACTTCTTTTTGAGTAATCCAAATCGAGCATGGTTTTCTCTTGGAGATTGTTTGTTGTGCATAACATGTGATTGAAACTGAAACCAACTACTGTAAGTGTTTCTTTTTTAGCAGCCATACTTTTTTGTAAAGGTTTCTTTAAAGCAGACATACTTTTATTTCAATTTCAGGGAACTGCAGTAGTACAACGTTATATGAATTTGATTTTTCACCTTGATTCTTCCCCATAATTTGTGCTATTTTGCCTTTCAATGCTAGTATAATCTTATGAATAAATGTTGGCTATAGATAGCCTTCACATTTTTGGTGTTCTCCTCTCTATTACTCGCATATATGGGCCAATATGAATTTCTTATAACAAATCCAATCATGGCAGAACGAGAATTCTACGCTTCAATTCCAGGCAAGGTTCAATCAATTTTTGTATTAACAACATGCATAGAATTTGTAGCATGTTTTTCATGGATTATAAGCATGTTTTGAAATGGAAAAAAACTTCTTATACTTGAAATGCATCACAGGTTCCTATATTCTTAGTAGTTATTCATAATACCATTTATGGTTGTGCTCATCTATATAGTTCATATTTCTTTTGAGTGGTGAGTATATATATTTTTCTCATATCCAAATCATTCAGCTGGTGCGTTCTGACCAATTCTTGTGCTAACCACTACTGTTGCTCTGATCACAAGTCAAGTTATGATTTCAACAAAATTTTAATGTATCAAATAGTAAATGGCCCTTGGTTTCTTCCCCAGGCTTAAAGTCATACATACCTCAAAGTAGTTTATGGGCCACGTCTACATTCCAATCATAAACTAGTTCCTGATGATTCGTTGCATCATTGTAGATGCCACCTTTAAGGGCACAAACGAGATATGAAATGCATATGGTAAGTCTTATAAAAAGACATGAATTTTATTTATTAGTACTAAGTTCTAACAATAGTCAACATTTACGAGAATACACAATTTATAACACCATTACAGAGTAATATCTCATCCAATAAGTAAATTTCATGGAAAACAGCTAGTAGAACCTTGAAATGAATATCACTCTTTAGTACAAATGTGCTGACACAGAGACATGTTGCAGCAATTTCTGAGGTAGGAGTAATGATGGTTACCACAGTGTTAGTGCCTATTGCCATGCTTCTGATATGGAAAACCAACCTAGTCTTGGCACTTTGTTTCCTAGTTTTATTTCTAACCATTGAACTAACTTATTTTGTAGCTGTATTGATGAAAGTGAGTGATGGTAGTTAGCTCCCATTGGTCTTAGGCTCTTCCCTCCTTTTTGTAATGTATATATGGAACTTTGGAAGTGTCCTAAAGTATCAAAGTGAAGTCAGGATGAAAATCTCAATGGATTTGATGCTAGAGCTTGGTTCAAATCTTAACACAGTAAGAGTTTCTGAAATTTGGTTGGTCTATAATAAACTTGTTCATGGAGTTCCAACAATATTTGGGAATTTTGTAACAAGTCTCCCAGCTATTCATTCCACCATAATATTTGTATTATCAAGTATGTTCCAGTACCTATTGTGACACAAGGTGACCGCTTTCTATTCAGATGAGTCTGTCCAAGAATCTACCACATGTTTCAATGTATTGTAAGGCATGCTTACAAAGATGTCCGAAAGGAGAATCATAAAGCCTTCTAATAAATACTTATTGAAAGTCTTGAAAAGTTTCTCTATAGCAAGGCTGAAGATTTCTCATTGGAGAGTGATGATCAATATACTTTAGAATCAGAGAATGAAACAAAGGATCCTAAACTACTAGGAGAAACAAGCTGTAGCCCCAATTCCCTGGAGGCACCCCTAATGGGAAATTACAGGGGTTCAAGGAATTTCTTTGCTCCTCCAGAGTCATGACCAAAAGCTAGTACCTCATCAGGGTTGCCCACAAGTGTTGTGCCTATGGATGATCAAAGTCTTGAGTATGAGCTTTCATCCATGCATAAAGCCAAAGAATCAAGAGTTGTATATCTCTTGGGTCATGGAGATATTAGAGCTAGAAAGTATTCTTGGTTTATCAAGAACTTGGTTTTTAATTACTCCTATGATTTTTTGAGGAAAAATTGCAGAGTAGGCATTGCAACACTACTTGTTCCTCACACTAATCTTCTGCAGGTTCGCATAACTCACATGGCATGAGATCTTGAAGCTATAGAGTTGCAGACTTTAAGCTTTCCCAAAAGGATCAACAAAAGAATGCTTCTGCATAGGACATGATGAGAGAAATGCAAGAATCTGGTGACAAAAAACAAATTGAAATATAACACTGAACTGCACATTGGATTTGCATCTGCTGCTCCATAAATCATATCTAATTGTATTTGATAGGAAATCATAAAGATTTTGACTTTAGGATATGGCAGTGGAGGGGAATGCAGCATTTTCTACTTTTCATATAGTGATGTTCAATTTAATTGCCTTCAGTATCTACCATCAGGCTGATGCCCCAGTTCTCCACATCTGATGATGATGCAAATGCTAGCTTGAAAAACTGAAATCTATCCATACTTGAGGCTTTCTTTGGTTAAGGTTTCATGCTAGATGTTGAAAGCAAAATTGAAATCAATTTATTTATGTTTAGAAATTCAGGTTTTAAGCCTTCTAGTATACTTATTTCTTTGAATATTTCTTAATTGATGAAATATAAAATATATCTTTGGACAAAGGAATTTTTATGTCTCAATACTAACAAAAGTTTTACCAGGAAGTAATCAAATGGAAAGAATCTAAATTGCTCTATCTATTGCATTACTAGGACTTCTGTGGGCATAATGGAGGTGTCCACAAAAGGTATTCTCATGCATTTTCAGATGTTAGGTGTACATAAAATGGGTTTGAGGTGAAAATTTGCATGGGCTTAGACAACAAAATTGTGCTCCATTTCCAACCTTACCTCACATTTTATCAATTCAACCAAATTTATAGAAATGTTAAGCTAAAATCCAATATAATGTCAAAACAATGTGAAAAAATTATGAGATATTTTGGTTATCCAAATGTTAGGTGTACACAGAATGGGTTTGAGGTGAGAAGTTGCTTGGGCTTAGACAACAACATTGTGCTCCATTTCCAACTTGTTTTTTTTTTTTTGGGCAAATGCTAAACTAATTATATTAAGAAAATAGAAAAAATATGTACAAGAGGGCGATGCCTCTGAGAGTGATTAAACAGCTCTCTGTCAAGTTTTTCCATACAAAACCTGCCCTGCTTAGAAGGGAGGGCCTGATAGCAATACTTAAACTGTTCAAGACTGTAACAGACAATGACATAATAGCTTTCTTCAAAATAACAATTCCAGACTAGAGATTTGTACATGATAGCTTGGAATTTTAACAAAAAGCAAAAGCATAGTCAAAATAGACAGAGCATAGGTGCCTACAAGACAAGAGAGGTCGCTGGCTTGAAGACACCGCGTCATGGATGCTACATACTGGGCGCTTCTCCCGAACTGTGCATTAGTAGCAAAACATATCAGAAAACAGACGCAAAATCCCCAAAACATATGTCTTAGTCCTTACCCGCCTTGCCTTCCGCCTGGTCCTCTGCAACCTGATGCTCTGCCTCCCATTCTGCTACCTCCCGTTCTGGGTCTGGTTCGCATACCACTTCCATACCATCCGGTATGTCCTCAAGCCTATGAATTCCTGGCGGAAGTACTGGGTAGAGGACATTGCCGAAGACGCGGTCAGGTTCCTTGTCATGCCCTGGAGCTTCCGTTGCTTGGAGGGGCGTCACCGAATGCTGAACCAAGTTTGTAATTTCCATGTCCACTATACTGCAAATTTCGCGGAGGGCCTCAGTCTGTTCTTCCGATTGAACGCCTGTACTTTCCTCTTCGAGCCTACTCTGAGAGGAAGGGAGGTAAGAACTATCATCCTTGCCCCTGCTCTGAGAGGAATTGTTTGTACTTGGCTCCTTCTCCTCTGAAACCTCCCTTCCGCTTTCTTCTTCGTCGTCTTCTTCCGCGAAGACCACTATGATTAGCGCTGAGACTATAGGCCTGTTAGTGCGTCGGTGGTACTTAAACTTGACTGTCTGCACCGAATTGCTGATGTCATTACCTGAATCCTCAGACCCAGGAGAGCTAGGCGAGGCATAAGCCAGCGGGGAGACACGCCGCGAGCTGTGAACTCCTCTGCCTCCAAGTTGCCCCCTCTGACCGTGGTTCCGCCCACGGCGTGGCATGGCGCGATACCTGGGAGCCATCTTAAGCCTATGTTGCTCCGACACTTTTAATTGCTGACCCGAAACTTCAGGCTTTGCCTTATTCCCCTTTGCCTTGAGGAATTGAGTTGTTCTCACCTCCGAGATGTACAGAATCAGGAAGGAGCCTACCTCAGTCTTCCCTCGATACCGTAAGTGATTTTGCTTCCCTGTTCAGAGCCTGGGTTTGCGCAGAGGCTTACCCACTTCAGCACCCTCCTTCTCTCTCAATAGGCAGCCATTTGCGTGCAGAATTGAGCAGCAATTCCGCGCCTGTTCAGACAGGCAGTTCGTCAGTAAACATCCGCGCCTGGTCATTCTGGCGGTTCCTTTGTAAATTCCTTGGGACATCTTACGGTGAAAATGGCATTGAATGTCATTGAATGCCTCTTTAATGCTCTTCATTGCCCGTCGTCAAGTGGCCTTCTCGCAGGGCGCTACTCGTGGCAGGCACATGGCCTTCGTCTAACAAGGTGTCACCTGCATCCGGGTAAGCCTCTTCTTCTGTCTGCATATCAGCTTTAAGAATCTCCTGTAAGGTTGTCCAGTCAGTTTCCGAAGCAATGTCCTGTAGGTGTCCTTCATGGTGCTCCTTTCCTCGCTCTGCCCCTAAATTGGCTAGGAAGTCCGCTGCCTTGTTCCCTTCGCGCCTGGTGTGCTTAAAGGATGTGGCTTTGTTGTTTTGTAGCCATGTCTGGAGAGATTCAAGCCTGGTTGCCATCCTCCAACTCCTACTAACTTTCTGAGCTTCTGAGCCTTGCTGTATGTTTGTGGCCATGTTAATGATGATTTGAGAGTCTCCTTCTGCTATGAGGGGAGTGTATCTCTGATTTTGAGCAATTTGGAGTCCTCTCCAAAGGCCTTCCAGTTCTGCTGCATTGTTTGTATTCCATCCTATGGATCCAAAGTATACTCTAAGCGGGATGCCCTGAGAGTTTCTTATCACTCCTCCATATCCTGTGATGCCTGGGTTTCCTTTAGACGCTCCATCAAAGTTGAGCATATATGTATTGGTAGGGGGAGGTTTCCAGTTGGTGGGCGTATTTTTCTTCGTGACAGAAGTGCCTTGAGATGAGTTAGGAGGACTGATTTGGAATTGCCAATTGTTCCATATGGCCTGCTCCTGACTGCTGGAAGGGAAATCCTCCTGGGACCAGCCTTTAGTTGAGAGGGTTTCCTGAAGGTTCTTATGTATGATTGTCCACACTTGCTCCAAATCCATGGCCTGATTTTTGAATATTCTCCGATTCCGTTCTTTCCAAATGTTCCACATTACTGTGCCTGGGACAATTTGCCATAGAGTGTTGAGGATGTTGCATTGATAGGCCTGCTGGGGCCAGGAGCGTAAGGTGTTGTTTATGTCACCCATAACTCTTCCTTCCTTCTGGCACCGAAATGAAACTTTCTCCCATATTCTTCTACTGAGGGGACATAATTGCATAAGATGTACTACTGATTCTTCCTCCATTTTGCAATTGAGGCATATTGAAGGTCCTGCAAATTTCCTTTTTATGAGATTATCCCAAGTAAGTATTCTATTATGAGACAACAACCATAGAAAGGTGGATATCTTCGGCCATATGGGAGTTCTCCAAATTCTCTCCCATATTTTGTCTTTGATGTAGTGACCTTTTATGATGATGTGGTAGGCCTCCTTGGACGTAAATGTTCCTTTCTCTGCATGTCCCCATCTTAGTTTATCTTGGCCTATCTCCTTGATGATTTTTCTCTTTTTTAGCTCCTCTGCTAGAGCTGTTTGAACCGCCTCTGGACTGTGGGTTAAGATGGTGCTGGCTTCCTTCCATTCGCGGTGGTCTGAGGTATTATTTGTTACCCAGAATTGATTGATTTTTTCCTGTTGATTGATATCCTGATTGGGGATGTCTTGGATGATATTGGTTATGCTCGGGAGTTGCTACCATGAGTCTGTCCAGAAACGAGCTATGCATCCGTTCTTCACTTCCCAAAAGCTATGTTTTTGTATGAGATCCCTGTTTAATAGTGCTGAATTCCATATTGCCGAACCTTTACTGATTTCTGTCATTCTTATGCGCTCCTCCAATGGTAAGTTGTTTGCATATTTAGCTGTCCATATTTTAGCCCATTGTGTGCCCGGGTAAGATAGCCATTTCCACCATATTTTTGCTCCCATTATCATATTGCTGTGTTCAGGATCTCGGAGGCCAATTCCTCCTCCAATTTTTCGGAGACAAGCTTTCTCCCATTTGACCAACGCCCATTTCCTATTTAGTCCAGTGCTGCCCCATAGGAAGTTTCTCTGTAATTTTTTGATGGCTTTTAGGACCCAT
>APFE030558308.1:0-13350 GCA_000404065.3 Pinus taeda | reverse complement strand
TATTAAAGTACCCATGTTATTGAGATGTCACTTGTTCAATTCTTTCAGCGTTCTTGAGGTCAGGCTCCGTAGTTGAGCCAACAAGAAGTGATCGATTTGGGTGGATTTTCCTGTTACAAATATTCCATGGACGTAGTAGTTTTGTCTGTTACAAATATTCCATGGATGTAGCATTCACCGATCTCCACGGTTCATCAAATCTTTCTTGCCATTTTTTGAAGAGTATATTGATGGGATGTAAATCCTTAAATGACCAAGATAATTTGTAAGAGTAAAAAAACATAAGATAGAAATCATTGAACATGTTTCTTTATGCAAGTGACATTTTAATATAACTTGAAATTGAGTTAGGGTTAACGTTGTTTCCAACACTATCAACCATGTATTAACATATTTGAAAATGGATATAAGCTCTCGTTTTTCCTTGCAAATTGTTTGTTCATTCTTTAAAATGTAGTTGCAACCCTTAATGTTCTTACAAGTTTCTTTGTGGCCTTGATAACTTCCACAGATTTGTGGACTACCTTTTATTAAGGGTAAAGTAAACAACCAAAGTTGAGAGCTAGGGTATCCCACTAGGCATAGAGTAAATAGTGACATGGTGCTATGTTAAGCCACTCCATGGTGTAAGGTCACTGGTTCAAAATTCCGTGGGTAAAATTCCATACATGCTAAGGGTTGGTGTGGCCCAAGCCATGTGTGATCCCTTAGTAATTTTGATGACTTAGATTCCCCTAGGTTGAGGCTACTTAAGCCATAGGTTAGTCATGTCAGTCACAAAAACTAACAAAAAAAAAGTTGAGAGCTAGAGTGTACTAAGATTGTCATTGGCAACGTCAAAGCCAATATGGGAATCAATTTAGGCATCATTGATATGGGCATAGCTCATAATGTTAGTGGAAAACTAAATTTCATTTATAAGGAGTTGTTAATGATTTTCAATTATGGGTGAACACTTTCCTAGTTTGAGTTTTCCTTTTTTTCTTGCTCATGTATTTTGGTATCTACCTTTGTTATTTTACGTAACCTATTTTTTTTTATATTGTGGGGTTTAAACATCTTCCATATATGTTTGTAGTAAATTATGAATCAATATTTTCCTTGTTTTATGATATGAGCATTGTTGGATTGATTATTTCAAAATAAGAGAGAATAGACATTTAAAACGTTCAATCAATTGAAAAAATCCTTACCAAAGAACTAGCTTAAAGCTATTTATTTTTTTCATTTGAGTAACAAGAATGCATGATCGAATTAACTAGAATTCAAACCTTCTAGATCCATCTTTGGTTCTAAGCCCTTATCGCATCATAATATCATTTGCCCTTATATATTATTATAGGGTCATATTGTTATTGCACAATCAACTTTGTTCAATAAAATTAGGGCATTGTAATTTCTAGCACTCCAAAAAATTATATAGCTTACATTGCATCAAGATTTGTATAAATCTAAACATGAAGTGTGATGTGTAACTCTCAACCTAGCCACTTACCTTTTCATTATGATGCACGCATTGAGGAAATAAGCTGAAATATCCAAAATAAAATAAAATTAGTGAAGTGCTTTTTCAAAAAGGCCAAAAGTCTTGCTTCTCATACAATTGGACAATCAAAATTCTTGTTTTGGATATAATTGGGCAATGGAATTTTACTTTAGTATCTACAACATGTTGGAGGAGGATTTGCTAAGGGTTAAGGAAAGATAATGGAATTTTATTTGGTATCTATAACATGTATTTTAGTAACATAGATCTATCTTAAGTACGGATCTAACATGAGATGAGAGGGGTCAAATTTCTTCAAGTGCAAACTTATTTTAGAATGTAAAAAACAATGTGTAACATTTCATTGTCTAAATGTATTTTTGAATGCTATAGAGATTACATAACTTAAAATTGTATGTTCAAAAAATCTTTGCTGGATTTGAACGATATATAATTATATATATATATATATATAACACACACCACACTGTAAAATAAACACCATACCACTTCAAATTTTTATTTTAATATAGTCATATTAATTCATATTTAAATATTATTTTCATAACTCATATTGGATATTTTATTATTACATAATAGTAAAGTATTTTCTTTGACATTTTTTTTCGTATCCATTATCTATTGGGTGTCAAAACTTGGAACCCATAACGAAGGTTAAAATCATATATATATCATGTAAAAAAAAAATTATGGTGTATAATAATATATAATGTGAGTTACTAATAAAATATTTTAATATGAATTAATATTCAAGTATACTTAAAAATATATTAATATCTATATTCAGGCTTCTATGATCCACAATAAATTAAGCAAAGTCTTTTGGTAGAAATCACATAAGAGAAATTTTTGGAATTTTGCTTCACATTGGCTGTAAAATGAAGATATTTTGTGAATTTTATGAATTAATATTCACTTAGACTTAAAGATATATTAATAAAAAACAAAAACCATTTTAATGTGTGTTGGTCTATGTTGGTTATAGCCAACATTGCTTTTCTATTTAGAGAATATTTTCTTTTTATTTTAAGAGGAACACGTGTCAACTCCAAATTGAGCTCAGACATACTTACACATAGCCCCTTGCTAGAGGAAGATTTGTTAACGGTTAAGGAAAGATAATGTTAGTTTATTTGGGTTTCTAATGTAAGTTTATTTGGGTTTCTATAACATGGTGGAAGAGGATTTCTTGGGGGTAAGGAAAAATGATAGAATTTTATTTGGAAAAGATAATGGAATTTTCTCTAGGTTTTTATAACATATTGGAAGAGGATTTGTTGAGGGGTAAGGAAATATGATGGAATTTTATTTGGGTTTCTATAACATCTTGGAAGAGGATTTTTTGAGGGGTAAGGAAAGGTGATGGAATTTTATTTGGATTTCTATAACGTGTTCCACCAGGAAATGTTGGGAGTTAAAGAAAGAGGCAAAGGCTTTTCTTCAAACACACTTGGACAATGAAATTTATTGGGGTATCTATCACATGTTGGAAGAGGATTTCTTGAGGGTGAAGAGAAGATAATGGAATTTTATATGGGTTTCTATAAAATTTTGTTGGAGACTCATTTGTTGAGAGTTAATTAAAAAATCCATAAACCCTAATGATGACATTTAAAGCACTAATTCTAAAGAAAAATCCTTTGGAATATTTGGAGGACTCTAAACTAATTTCTTAATTGCTCAATTTATAAGATCATCAAAAATATCCTAACAAATAGCTTGAAGAATGTATTATTATAGTTCATCTTGGAAGAATAATTTGGATTTCTCTTCAACCAAGAAATTCAAAATGTTATAGGGTCATCTTAAGATGCTATAGAGTCATCTTAGGAAATGAGAAACTATGTGGTAAGAATTATCCTTAAATGAGATGCTCTCTACAATGGAAGTTTCATGAATCTTAGAAAATGACACTTTGTCAAAATCAAGATATTTTCAAATTTGTATATGTAAATGAAAATGACATTTTGTTAAAATCAATATATTTTCAAATTTATACATGTAAACGCTTAGTGTTTATAAGCTAACAAAATATTTTGTAGAAGACTAATAATAAAATGTTATTTTTTCTTCATTATTATTTTAGTTCATAATCAACACCTTAATAATAAAAATCATTTATATTTTTAAAATATTACATCTTATTTTTATTTATATTTTTTAAAAGAAGTTTAATTTGTAATCTAATTTTGATGGGTTTCACCTTCTCAGCCTAATGTCTTCTTTGGTGTAAATTTTTATTTTTTAGCTGATTTAATCTCCACACACTTTTCTAAATATAAAATTAAAAATAAAAATTATAAACCCATTTTATAATTAAAATTTAATATTAAATACATATCAAATACAACATCTCTATATTTGACGTTAAAAGCAGAGAGACATACAATACTTTGCTTCATAATGATCATCATTTCTCTCTCTTTTTTATTATCGATTGCCATCGGTTTTAATTTGCTTAAGCCTTCATAAGCTAAACCGTTTCTCTTACTACTTATCCATAATAATCTATTTTAAATATGTTCAACTGTTATCTCTGATCAAGATCAAAGTATAATTTCTTTTAAATTGGTCAGAGATTCCATAAGCCAAACGCTGCAATTTTTGGTAAACTCTCTTACTACTTATCCATAATAATCTATTTTAAATACGTTCAACTGTTATCTCTGATCAAAGTATAATTTCTTTTAAATTGGTCAGAGATTCCATAAGCCAAACGCTGCAATTTTTGGTAAACTCCAAATTTACAGTGCCGTTTGAAGGATATTCAACTATCAACTCTGAACTTTTCTTAAATCCAACTTACCTATACTTTCTAATTTACAAAGTATCATAAAAAGCATGGCACCATCAATTCAAAACGCCCAACACTTTTCTAGTATGATTGTCAACCAGTGTCTTACTGCAAAAATATAAATAAAAGTGAAATAGAGCGAAATAAGATCCCAAGAATAAAACAGGTCAGTAATTCCATGTGATTCTGTCTTGTTCCTTTCTTTTGATGATCAGAGATGGCAGATGGTCAGTGGAAAGAGAGCGCCAGCGATGAACGTGAAAGGAGGGCGTGAAGTAGGTTAATGATTTAGGGCCAAAAGTGGGCGTAGAAGCCATGCCATCTGAGATCTGCAAGAAGCTTTTTCGCATTTTGCCTGCTGATCTTACCAAATCTGAACCAGTGGTAGTTCTATATCGAGTTTATATTAAGCATTTTGTAAAAAAAAAAAATATTTGGTATAATTTTATTTTTTCTGGCTTTTGAAAGGGTAAGTGAAAAAAGACCAAGGTCAGTTAGTTGGTTTTGGTTACAGCATTATTAAGTTTGAAGTTTGGAGGTGATGGTTTAAAAAATACTAGGATTTTGAAGTTTATAAAATGAAAAAAATTATAATTGCTCTTTTTTTTAAGATTGATTTAAACTTCTCATTGTGATAGTATTAGTCGTTAATATTATAGTTTAAAGCTAGCTGTGTTTTAAATTTTAACAAAAATGCCATTCCGAACATGTTTTTTGAACATTGAATTTTGGAAATGATTTTATAGTTTAGTTTGCTTAAAAAAACCCTTTTGAAATTGTTATTATTTTCATCTTAGGCTCTCTCATATCAAACCAATTTCCAATATATTTTTAATTTTTTTTTTTTATTTCTTTTTAACATAAATATCAAAGCATTGATCCATTTGAAATGATTTCTTTCCATGCATCTTAATAGGAAGAGTTCGATTCATGTCCTGTTAATACTCGGACATCTCATGAAACCAAGCGCGTTATGAATGGCACTTACCTGAGCATGAATCGAACCCGATCAACAGATGCATTTTCATTTCAAGTCTCCAATTTAAATTTTAAACAACCAAATACAATGAATTGAACCTATTTGCCAAGCTGAGAATGGAGGTCGATAATAAGATTCCCTTCCTTATCACATTCAAATCACAAAATTCCATTTCCTATCAGATTCAAATCACGGCGGATAAATTTTTTCCATCCCAGCATGTGGCTTTCACGTGGAACTACATTCAAAATCATTCATGTGATATTTCGCGTGGAACTCACATTCAAAATCATTCATGTGATATTTCGACTTGAAATGGAGATACAACAGGGAAATCCTAATGGAATCACGGGCACACTGGCAATCTTTGTAAAAGTGCGCGAAAAATTGTAACAATTGTTCAAAATGAAATGGACAGCTTCGTGTCTTCTTCTACCATCCACAGTCCTGGCCCCTTTAATCGAGATCGCAATTCATAATTGGTGACCTCCGGTTGGCACATAATCAGTGATGAGGCTTTTAAAAGTTGTGTGCTCAAGCAAAAATAATGGCGAAAAACGCAAAAAACTGTTATGATTCCGTTGTTCTTGAGCGCCCAGGGGAGCACGACAGCGCACTACAGCCATCAGGGAAATTTGCAAGGGGAGTTGTCTATAATGCTATTTTTTGAAGATATGGGTGACGGAATTTGGTGGAAGAAATTGAGGTTAAATGTTGATTTGTTGCAGTTAAAATGGTTTTTTAACTGTATATTTGGATTTGGATTCACCACCCGGAAAAACCACTAGGACCTTTTGATTGTGCAGAAACTAGCTATCAAACTTGTGATTCCAATAAATTGCTGCTGGACTTTGACCAGAAAAACCCACCTAAAAAACTTCCAAAAAATCTGCTTTCCAATGTGGAAACGGTTGCTTATTCTGGTTGTGCTTTGCAATGTGGAGACTGTTAGTTATTCTGGTTGTGATGTCCCTTATTCTGTCCACGAGAGCCGACAGGAAGGGCGAATTGAACAGATGAGCTTTCCGGAACTGCCCCTCCTCCGCCATCAGGCTGCGGCGGCGAGCATTGCTATTTGGAGCTAATGAATTTGGAATCAGAAATACCGATACATTGCAAATTTTCGCAATGAATGCAGATAAATTCAAATTTCAAATAGATCCACTGTTCTGCGCCCATCCAATTCGTCTGACATTGGAGACCCCGCAGGTCGCGTCAGTGTTTTCTGGTGGAGGCTGGAGTTCTGTCCCGACCAGAGAGCTGTCCCATTACATGTCCATGCCTGTATGGTGAAGTTGCTAGGCGATCGCTAGCGGACTTGAAGTCCCATCATAGTACTCTTAAACTGCATTAAATACCGGATAGCATAGGAAATATTGCTTGCCTTCCCTTATGCCCTTGTTTTGTTTAGAAAAGCTCTAAGGGAATTCCATTTTATTACAAAGTGAAACATAGTGAGGAGGAAAAACAATGACATCATCAACATGGCACATGGCTGCAGGTTGAGAATCCCGCTGAAAATGAAAATCTTGAAATAAAAAATCTAAACAGGATAGATCTCGAAATAAACAAACTGAATATTATTTAAAATAAACAAACTGAATATTATTTGAAATTAAAAGGTAATATTATTTTTATAGAAAAAACATGTACATTAATACGATATATTTTGAGTAAAATTAATCGGATCAAAATAAAAACATGTATTTTTTTTGGGTTTCAAAGCACTTTGGATTTTCTAAATGTACATCAGACTCTTGCTTATCATATCACGGTCAATTCAGAGAATGTTCATTCTTGCGTATCATGTCAGGGTCAATGCAGAGAATGGTCATTATTATTCTACCATATCCAAAATGCAGAGACTGTTCATTATTATTCTAACCATATCCAAAATATTTGTTTTTCTGGAATTTTATGTTGAAACTGTGAGGCTATGGATTGTATTTATTGCTCTGTGGATGGATGAGCGTAATCCATCTAAATCATCTCATATTTTGTGTTCTAACTTCCAAACGAATTAAAAAAACATACAAAATCTGCAAGCTCCAGAAATTGTCAAGTCTTTACTGACTGACAATCTTATCAACGAGTTGCTCTAATGCTGAATTTTCTAATTTTTTCTTCCTACCTATGAAGACTCCCGTCCCCTGTGTTCTTGATTTTATAAAATCGATCCTGCAAGATCACAAAATTAGTGATTGCGTTTTAAACTTTCAACTAAAATTGATCACATTTCTTAATTAAAACAATTTCTGTAGAGCCTGTGCAAACGCTTTGGGAATTCAGGAAATGAAACGTCACTTTGGTCACAAGAACACTCTATTAATCACCAATATTTTAAACATTGGATTTTGGTTATTTGTGATAATTGATAATATTTAATACACAAGTTTACAATGACGATTGAAATAGTCTAAGAAATTTAGGAAATAATTTTAAAATGAAGCTAGTTTAAAAAAATGAATAGAAGGAGTTGTGTTTTTAATCCTATATATTACCTAATAATTTATATATGTATATATTTATTTGATTTTATGATTATTTGATAATTTTTTTATACCAGGTTTAGCGGATGGAATGAATGTCTAAATATGTTACGTAAATTTCACATTCACATTCAATGAATCTTCATTTTAAAAAAATGTATAAACATGGGTGTATTTTTAATCATTATATAAAATATTATTAATTTATATGATTTTACTGAATAATAATATAATGCATTTTAAATTTACGATAATATTAGTTTAAAAAGGTTAAAAATGTTTATTAAGTGGAAAATGATTTTTTAGTTATATTAATTAATTATGTGAATTTGAATTTTTATTATTAAGTGTAATAATTCCTTTTAACCAATTAATGGTGTATTTAATTTATAAAGTTTAATTTATTAATAGCGAGCAATGATTTATATATTAATATTTAGTTAAAATTAGATAAAATTAAATTTTTATCATTATTTTTATATATTATTTTATTTTAATATAATTTTGAAATAATATTTTTTCCCACAATAAATTAAATTAATGAAAAATTAAATAACAATGGGTGTAACAATAATTGTTATGTAAATAAGAGAACTCCACCTTTATGATTTTTCTACACTATTAAACCACTCCTGTATTATTAAACCACTCATGTATTAATTCATTATAGCAAGACTATGTAAAGGAGAAAGTTTAACCAAGAATCCCATTACATTAAAATGATCTCATTAAATTAAGTAAAAATATATGTATTTCATTTTTGACAAAGAATGTGATTACATTAAAATGATGTTATTAAATTAAGTAAAAAATTATATATTTCCTTATATGTTTTTATTAAAATTAGAAGAGACGATCCATTATTCACAGAGATTGTTCCACTTAACCACTCAACATATTGAATCTAGTGGAAATTTATAAGATATATAAAAGAAATAAATAGAAAAAATTATATAAGATATACTATAAAAGAAATTAAATAAAAAATTATAATGAATGTAAATTTTATTAAATATTAAGTATAGATTTAAGTTTTTGTGATTCCATATATAATAAATAAATGTAGGTTTCATTTAGGATTTGATCGTTTTTCGAATAAGATAATGTGGTTAATCCTCATGACAATGTGAAAAAATTAATCGATCTTCGATAATAAATAGCATGGATGTATCATTGGCCACAGTAAATAGTTAAAAACTAGCTGTTAGTAAAAAAATTATTAAAGTAAATAATATTCGAATTAGCTAATTAAGAATTATTATGGATATTATATATTTAGTTAAAAATTATTTATAAGTGTATATGATATATTTTAGTAAACATTGTTGATTGGATCATTTAATAATATGTGTCACATCCCGCATAAATAAAAAATGTTCTTACCCGGCGGTTTAATCAAAGTGACATTTACTACGCCACCTCAGCTGCATACGGGGTCTAGTTTACCTTTAATGCGGGTGAGTACTTGTGACAACGCTTTCTGTACTGATATTAATTGGTAACGCGCCCGGAGCTTGACACATCAGCCATCACCTCGGGGTTGGCTCAATATTATCTCCGAGACATAACTACACAGTACTGTCAAATGTATTAAACCTGCAGCGATGTGGCTCTCATCGGGATTCCTAAACCGATCGAAGGTGGAAAACTATGTCTATCCCATCGGACGGCTAACCTTGCTCCTTACGATCTATCAGTTTCTTACCACCGGGCTTGGAGCTCATTCGGTTCATTTGCCCTTGGCTCTCGGGTGAGTTCCACTGCTCGTGAGTTGGCAGACCTGAGGCATTCCTTGTCCTCTACCGGCGATCCTGCAGTGGAGATTTAGCAGATTTCCTTCCTTCCTAATAGGTCTAGTTATTTTGTTTCCACTGTTATTATTTTCTTACCAATTTTGATTTCACCCTACATGCTCCGATAACTCTTAACTACTAATAAACACCTGTTGGGCCTTGTATTGCAGGCTTTGTCTGCCATAATCATGCTACGTTCTCGATGGTGGTAATTAGTTCTTCCCTTCTCAGTCATGGAATGCGAAGATCTTCTCAGGTAAGTCCATTCCTCTATGCCTCCGTCGTTTGGGACTGAGGTAGGAGGATTACTGATTATATTTCAAATGACTGTGTATACGTTTTCCTTGCCAGGTTGGGTTACCCGTCCCTGCTTGAGGAGGTTTTTCGTTTGGGCTCTGCTTCTTTGGGGGCCATACCCTACAATCTACAACCCAGTAAAAGGTTTCGTCTGCATGCATACCTTTCGGAGGTTATTATTGTGTTAAGTCTTATTTCAATATTTGGCAACATACTAACCTGAACAGAGGCCTCATAATAATGTTATGTCATTTATCGCCTCAGGTTGAGGTTGTGTGGTTTATGACCGTTGTTAATCTCCCTGTGCATGCATTGTTAGGTTTGTGGCTGTCGGGTTGAGCGTTAGCACGCTGCTTCCCCTTACTGTTAATGTGTATTCCTAAAATTTTTTCAAGCAAACTATCATTCAACTCTTGTTATAAGCTATAGACACTGCTCTTATTTCCCTTGGTTTTGTTATCTATGTAAACATGGGGATTACTCAACAATATATGTATTTTGCATTTTATTTGATTTGTTCCTCACTATGTGTGATTCTATATGGCTGGAATAATGAATTTAAGCTCTAGGTTTATCCAATTGTAATTTATGTTGGACACATCGCATTAATTCACATTAATTCATAAATAAAAGGGGTAATCCCCTACTCTTTACAATTTATGTCCCAATTTCATCGGATTGGGCAAGGTTGCTTGCCTGAATTATTGCTACAGGTTATACTTATACAAGTCACAGGGGTTCTGCTATGACTTGACCGGTTCCATACTATTATGATTTATTACTTACTTGTTTTCTAATGAAAAACATCGACCCCTGTATGTTTGGCCGTATATATATTATGTGTGTGTGTTGATCACAGTTCTGTCTACAGTATGATTTAAAATGTTCATCCCAGCCCAAGGCCAAAGTACCCTAGCAATTCTTGTCTTGATGCTTTTGTTGAATTGAATATAACTGGATTACTTGTACATGGGTTCGAGTTCCAATAATGAATCTGCCCCTTGTTTTCCATATTATCAAAACTTAAATGAGAACTGGACAGAGAGTGCTAACTATCATATTCTCTGCTATTTTTATGCAATTATGTATATCTGTTTTTTGTTTGTACATTGGCATATTTCTCGGGTAACATGCAAATTAAACAGTGTCTCCATGTGAACTGTTTTCCTTTCTTTTTCAATGGCTCTTTTTAAAAGGTTTCCTGAAAATTTCACTCATAACGACTCCTTGAGTTATATGGGATTTTACTTTATAAATAAAAGAATAGTTTTCTTTGATGAATGAAAAGGACGGGGTTTCCTTCAAAATAAAAAGAACAGAAACAACAAAACCCATGTACAGTTTTGCCACTAGGTTTTACTCTAGCAAGATTTCCCAGTACGATCTTCTTTCATCATCCTCTATATTATAACAGGAACAGGAATTAAACTACCCTTATAAGCTACTTATTAATATCAGTATGAGAGAGCTGCCTCATACCTGGTGTTCCTCCGATTGAAATGTCGTTTTCTGGCAATACCCTAGAGGAATGAGACCTGGAATTTCCTGAAAATGAGCACAGATTCTTTGTCCTTTAAAAACAATCAACCACCCAAAACTGGGTTTGTCTTCTATCAACCGCCCGACCACGAGATTCGTCCTTCAGGACCAGAATCTCCCCCCTTGCTTCTTGCCAGACCTCAATCTCAGCAATTTGCTCGCACTTCGAGCAAGGCTATATGATCATCACCAGACATAGCCACCTTCGTTTTCTTGGAGTCTTTTCTTGTTTTTCTTGTTTGCCTGTCGTCACAGCCCAGACCAACATTTTCCCCTCCCCTTTCCTCAGGAAACCTTCCCAGTTAGGGGAGGTGGTTAGGGTTGCAGTTCACTGCCACTGTTTTCTCCAACTTCCCTCTTAGAAGTTGCCAGCATTTCAAAAATATCCTGTTTCATCATATTAAAAATAATATTAATAATAATAATAATAACAATGTTGTTAAATTCCAAAACACTTTAATAATGGCATATTCAATTTTAACCACAGTGAATTCAAATATTTACATTTTTCCTGGGGCATTACATCTCCCCCCCGTGAAATTGGACATCGTCTCGATGTCCGCTGCCTAAGAACAACTCTGGGTAAGCCTTTCTCATGAGCTCTTCATCTTCCCAAGTGGCCTCATCATGCCCAAAGTGCCGCCACTGCACTTTAACTTGGGTAATAGCTCGTTTCCGCAGTTGTACTTCTCTCCAGTCGAGGATGCTCAGCGGCTTGACCAAGACTTCTCCTTCTGGTTCGACCTGCAACATACAATATTCCAAGTCAGTTCCTTTAAAAGTAAACTTTTAGACAGGTCTATTGAAAAAAAAAATGCCCACCTGAATGTCTTACCATCTGATCACATTTTTAGGGTCATAAACATATTTTTTCAACACAGAAACAAGGAAGACATTGTGGACCCAGATGTGACTTGGCAGGGCGAGCTAGTAAGCCACTGGCCTGATTCTTGCCAAGACTTGGAATGGTCCACAATATCGGGGTGCCAACTTGGCACACCCACTCCATTGCAGTGTACTCTTTTTGGCTTGAATCCTGATATAAACATGGTCACCGACTTGGTATTCCTTGAACCTCCTCTTGCAGTCAGCAAAATTCTTTTTCCTGTCGTGAGCAGCTTTCAAATTAGAGCACACCCTTTTCACCATATCCTCCAGTTCCTTAATCATTTCTGGCCCTAACCTTAGTTTGTCTTCAGGTCCACCCCAGCTTGAGGGTGTGCGGCATTTCTGCCCGTATAGGACCTCAAAGGGACTCATTTGTGTCGAGGTATGATACCCGTTGTTGTATGCAAATTCAACCAAGTGCAAATACTCCTCCCACTGTGTTGGTTGTTGGATTACATAGGCTCTTAACATGTCTTCCACCACCTGGTTTACTCGCTCTGTTTGTCCATCAGTCTGGGGGTGGTACGTTGTATTGAAGTTCAACTGTGTTCCCAATTCTTCAAATAGTGTCCTCTAAAAGGCCGACGTGAATTTCACGTCACGATCAGAGATTATCGTCTTCGGGAGCCCATGCAATTTAAACACATTCTGCATGAAGATGTGGGCAATCTGTATAGCCCTGTAGGTGGATTGCATGGGTATAAAATGTGTTGCTTTACTCAACTTGTCCACCACCACCAGAATAGAATCGTTATTCTTCTTTGTACTAGGCAGCCCTGTTATGAAATCCATGGAAATGGTTTCCCATTTCCATTTTGGGATGGGTAAGGGTTGTAATAGCCCTGCTGGATGCTAATGCTCTGCCTTAATTTGTTGGCACTCCAAACACCGTGCTAAATACTCGGCTACATTCTTCTTCATACTTGGCCAATAGTATTCTCCTTGAAGCGCAGTGATCATCTTCTGATACCCTGGGTGTCCAGCATAATGGCTGATGTGAAACTCGTCCAAAATCAGATTTTTAAGACTGTTTTGATTAGGCACATATAACCTCTTTTTATAAT
>APFE030558305.1:2049-27682 GCA_000404065.3 Pinus taeda | reverse complement strand
TTACCATCTTGGGATTCTCAGCTGTCCCAATGTTTACTTCTTCAACACCTTTTTCAGTTGGTCTCAATGTCGGTTTGCGGGCCACATCATCTTGATCAAACAGCTCCTCTAAAGGAATCAATCCCTTAGGAATAATGTTGTCTTTAAGTTGCAGCACGTCCATTTGATTTACTTGTATATTATCACTACCATCATCATGCTCAGTATCTATTGATGTATCTTTGAACTTACCCTTATTTTGCAGAAACTCATTGATCTCTTGATCATCTTGAAAAACTTGCCAACATAGCTGATTATCCAGAACAGTGGGACGGTGTTTCACATGAATCTCAAACTTGTTGCTAGAATTCATTGGAATTTTTAAATTGCTTGCTGCCTTAGCAAGTCCATCAGCAACACCATTTTGTATGTGAGGCACAAATGTCAAGGTATGATTAGAAAACAACTTCAAAATATCTAAGACTGCATTTCGATATGCTCTCATGTGAGGATGTTTGGCCTGAAACTCACCCTTAACTTGATTTATTACCAACTCAGGATCACCATAGACTGCAATCTTCTTCTCTTTCAGCTTTCTAAGAATCTTTAGGCAACGATGAGAGCCTCATATTCCACCTCATTATTTGAACAATAAAATGCTAATTTATAGGAACACACTCTCACCTTGCTTGGAACTTTGTCTTGAGCGGAAAAGGGACTTCGAATCCACACACCAATACCAGCACCATCACTACCTACTGCACCATCGAAATCCATGGTCCAAAGAGCATCTTCATCTTCCTCCAAGTGTTGAAATTGTATTAGCTCTATTTTTTCTGTTTGCTGCCCCTTATCTTTAACTGTTTTCTCCACGATAGCTTGCTTTTCTCCTCTTTCCTTTTGTAGAACTTCTCTGAAATTTTCAGTGATCTATGGTATATCTTCCGCCTGAACTAACTGACTATCTAGATCATTAAAACTATCAGCAAATAAAACAAACGACTCTAAATCTATATGTACATAATTTACAGGATGATTGATTGGCTTCTCTTTACTAGTTATCATGTATTTCATCTTTCGCTCTCCATATAGCTTTCTCATTTGACAGAAGACTGGAATTATAGCATAAGAAAAGTCTAACTATAGAGTACCCTTCAATTTAGCCCCACAAGATCTTGAAAGTAGCATCCCAAAACGTGGAGGAATGTCCGCCACAACCACATCCATCAAGACATTTTTCGCTGGAATTTGGTCTAAGCTAAAAACCAAATCTTTGATGAGCCCCATACATCTCACACGACTGGAATCAAAAGAATACAAATCATGATATTTCCTTGTTATGTCTAACCCCATCTTCTCCATGATCACCTTTGGCATCAAATTGTGCGAAGCACCCGAATCAAACATAGCATTGTGCAAAACATATTCATGCAATCTCAAACTGATATAAAAAGGAGGAACATCACTATCAAGGGACTGACCATCCAATGCTAGCCCAAAGATCAATTCTGGTTGATCATCTTCAACATTCACCGTGTCAAACATGAGATCAAAATTCATAATTTTAGAGACTTGACTTCGGTAGCTGTTGTTTTTCATGATTTCAGTCAAAGGAATAGATACTTTTAATTTGGAAATTTCATTTTCCAAACTAAATGCTTAAACTTTTTCGAATTCTTTCATTTTCCTATCTTTGATTATACTTGCCTGATTTGTCCTTTCCGCTACTGATATCTTGCTCGTTGTGGGATCAATTGTCTCCTTTCCTTTCTTCTGTGGTATTGGTGAATCCGTATTTGGTGCTGTAGCTTCTTTTCTTTTCTGAATTAGATTGATGGGCACATCTCGGTTTCTCAATGAATACTTCTTCTGTTGAGGACAAGGCATTCAAATATCCTCTTTGGTAATCATCTAAATATGCATCATTAGCTAAGATAAAATCTTCATCTTGCTGGGCGCCTGAACTTTCTCCATACTCTTCTTCTTCAGTGATGTAAATGGGTAGATCATCAGGAGTAAAGAAGTGGTTTTGGTCCCCTACTACATCAGCATCTTCATCTGAATCTTGACTCACAAAATTGTGCAAAACAGGAGTCTTGATCGGTTGTTGGGCTGCTGGCTCTTGTACTCTTGGTTCACGCCGCTTAATTTTGAAATGAGGTTGTTGCTGGCCACGGTAATTTGGATTACAAATCTGCGGTTCTAATTTGTCAAGGTTCAGTTTTTTGAACATCTCACGAAGCCAAGGCAGTTCTGATGTAGATTCTTCCTTTGTAGTCACTCTTTTCTCTGCTTTCAACCGTGCTCTCTTGTCATTCAGATTTGCCTCAACATTAACAGCAATATTTTGCATATCTTCTAAAGTAGGTGGATCTCTATCACGTAATGAATAAGCCATCTCCAGATCAAAACCATCAGGGAATTTGAGAAGAACTGATTTTCTAGATGGTCTTAAATCATCTGGAATAGCATTATAAACTGTATTGAACCTAATAATGTAGTCTTGGACAGACTCACCATGATTGCGTTCGATATTATTGTACTCGGCATTGATCTGAAGTGGATCCTTTTTGAGTTCCCAACGATCTAGAAACTATTTCTGAAGTTCAGCCAATGTAGGTATACTTCCAGCTCCCAAGCCTCTGAACCATTTTCTTACTTCTCCTCTAAATGTTTGCACAAACAATCACATAGTTACATCCTCTTCATCAATCTCATATAAATCATAAAAAGTTGCCATTGTGTCTGTGTGCTGTTGAGCAGACACAGTTTGAGGAGTGCCATCAAATAAAGGAATCTTACTCTGATAGTCCGCGGGCATATCATGCAATTGCTGAGGTAAAGCGAGAGGTGCGAAACGAGCAACCATTACTCTAGGTGTTGTTGGCGGAGTGGGTGTAGTTGCTGTATGAGGAGTATGCGGAGGTGTATTCAGAGGAGAAGCGATGTGGGATGAAGGAGGGGAATTGGCTACAGATTCGGAATAAGTAATTATAGGTTGCACAGGAACGGTGGGAATGAAAGGCGGTTCAGTAGGAATTCTAGAGGTAGATGCCGTGATGGTTGATCCAATGTTTACAGATACGGCTTCTAAGAAATCAACAAGATTGGCAGCTTGGATGTCGATCTGAAGGTGCCTCAAGATAAAATTGTCAATTAATTTATTGTGCCTTTCAAATTCAAGAGCTACAGCAAAGTCAAGATTTGGAACAATAGAATCAAGATCATTTTCAGACTTGGTTTTAAACAATGACAATTCAAACTTTTCGTCGAAAGCAAGTTCTTCAAGGTATTCAAAAATTGCAGGACATGAATGAGATTTAACCAAGGGAGTCGTCGAGCTTTCTTGACGGAGGATTTTTCGAATCAAATTTGGATTTTCATAAATAGGAGGTGGATTCGGATCTGGATTTGCTCTTGTATGTCTTTTTTAAGCCAGTATGTTTATCAGAGGATCAAAAGAATTCAAATAATTCAGCCAATCGTTTTCTAGACTCAATCATCCAAAGGTCTAGAATGAACAAAAGAACTGGGGTGACTTGAAAATCAAGGTTTCACAAGCTAACCGGAGATCGACTGAAGCAACATTTATCTACTTCCGCTTATGCATAGCAAGAGCATTTCGAAAGCTACCTGGTGTGACTTCAGACTCCGTCTAAGACTTGTGAAACACACTCATCAGCAAGAAAACCATTTGAAATTTCTCCCCAGTGGAGTCGCCACTATGTTAGCACTCAAATCTACCTTAGGTTGAAATAAGGTAAGACTCAAGGCCACATCAAACCACGCTCAGCCTCGTAGCTAGCCCTACGAGGACAAGAGAGGGCTCTCTCCGGGTCAAACTCGGCAAAAGATAATCGAAGAGGCTCGAGATGACTGAATTGATGACTGATTTTAGGCTAGGTATGAAGTACAAAGACTGTGAAATTGAGTTTTTGAGGTTTTGTTGAATTCAAGGGAAAGGCAATTTTAGGTACGGGGATGAGGCACAACTTTTGCAGAGGTCTACTTGGGGAAAGATAGGCGATTGTTTTGATGCCTTAAAGCAAGTGAGATGAATAGATCAGACTGGTGAGGAGGTAAGGAGAGCAAGGAAGTCTCAAGGATTCTCCTTAAACTGAAGAAAACATAGAAAATTAAACAAATTTAAAGGCAGAGCATAGCAAGTTCATGGATTCTACCTTAACACTTCATTTGTTTAATTACAGAAGATTAAATAAAGAAAGTGGTATGCATACACAACTTACAAGTACTGAGAGAAACACACCATTAACACATAAAGCCACATGAATCCCAAATAGTGCTCCAAAACCCTGGTCTTTCCTTTGCCAAAAATGCAAATAAGATATGTACAATAGAGTGTCAAGCTATTCCCAAGAGTCCAACCCTTAAAATGACTCCGAAAATACATAATATAGGCAAGCCAAGACATTCCCTTGCCTCTAGGGGTCGAGCTCATAATCCTAGGAGCTGTTTCAACCAATTCTAAACTAAGCACTACAATCTAGGCAGTCAAAACAACTTGCCTCTATAAGCTAGGAAACCAATTCATTCATTACATTTTTGCTATTTTATGAATGAGATCATCTAGAATAGGTAAATAAGTGTCAAATCAACATAAAGTTCCATTAATTACATCAAGAAGGGTGAAAAATCCCATCACGAGTCAAAACTGGTGAAACTGGCTTCATCTGCTGCGCTGAGGAGGAAAACAGTGCCAAAAAACCGTGTGTGCCACGCGCGTGAGCCCTGTACGTTGCGCGCCTTTCCACCTACTTTTGGGGCACTTCCTGGCATCCAAATTGAGCTCCGGTTGGCTTATTCGAAATAATTGGATGTCTACTTTCTAACCCAAGTGGAATTTTCCAATTTGGTGCCCATTTGACCCTCCAAAAATGCATTATCCCATAAGTACTTCCTGCTAGTGCAAAAAGTGGCAGAAAAGTGATTTTCATGATGTTTTTGAGCCTTTTGGTCACCCAGAGATTGATGAAATGTCTTGGAAATGGATGAGCATGTGTATTTCATCATGAAAAATCCAAAAATATAAGCCATCTATGATTTGGACCTCCCCATCTTATGGGTCACGCGCTGCACGCTACACGTAGAGCCAAAAAACCTGTTTCGCAGGCCAAAAAATTTGAAACGACAAAATTTTCTCCAAATTTGCCAAAATTTGGAGTGAATAGCCTCCATAATGTATCATACTCAACTAATGAAGCCTCAGCCAAAACTTGAAGCGGATCAGGCCTTTTGCGTTGTTTTTGCGCGTTGCTCAAACCCCTCTTGGGGATCTTCATTCTCGCTTTGCAAACATGCATGCGAGCCCAATAGTGAGTCTTCATGTGGTGAACCATGTCTTTGTCCCTGTTTTCCTTCGCCAACAACTTCTTCAAATGAGTGTTAAACCGGATGAGCATTGACTCTCGATCAATAGTTGTCAAATCACTGGGTCTTCTTCGGGCCAATTCCTGGTCTTCCCGAATCTTCCGCAGCTCATAAAGTTCATGCTCATCCTCCAGCTCTTTGTTGCGCTTCTCCAAGTAGTTGATCACCCATTTAGCCATCTGCAATTTCTTTTGCAGCGACTCATTCTCGGCCCTTTTCTCTCGGATGATCTCCTTGAGCTCTGAGTTAGGAGAGCTAGCATCAATGTCAATGATATCTATGTCCTGACCTCCTAAAGGACCCTCATCAACCATAGGTCTCTTACCCCTATCCTGAATCTGTACCTATGCTAAAAACGGAGGCGAGACCCCTTCCACATGATGTGGAGATAATACTCGCTCTGCTGATGATGTCAACGAGACCCCTTCCACCTCGGGTGGAGATAGTACTCATTGTGCGGCTGCAAATAAGGCCTTGTGGCCTTTCTGATATGTCACATATACTGGAACATCAACATGCTTAGTCTCAGGAATATCAAACTGCTGTGAAGGCCCTCCCCCATCATGAACTATCTCTGGAGGAGGCTGTAGCGCGGAAAATAAATCACGGGAGATGAAATCCTCCCAAGCAATACCCTGCTATGCCAACTGATGCATCACTATGATTTTGATCAATGCATAGTGATATATACTCCTATGCTGATGTGCCGGGCTCTTCCTTTATACTAAAGGCACCATCCTCTCTATGTTACGACACATGAAAAATGGAATGCTCATCATATGTACCCGTGTGAAATGCATCAACAAACGGACATGATATGCATAGAGACGCGAAAATCTGCCCTCACAGCTGAAATACCGAATGATGAGCTTCATCAATGGTGCAAACTCATCTTTCAGGTATCTGAAAGGAAAGGTTGCGCTCAGGTGTCTGATATATCCGGGCTTGATATATGGCTCATAGTAATATATGTCCAGAATCTGGCGTTTACTCCATTCCTCCCCCACATTTGGTATCCCGGTGGCCTGAGCAATAGTGTCGAGTGACAAGGTAAAATCCACTCTGACAAGGTTTACATGACCATCCTGTAGATGAAGGACAAATAGACGGACTAGTTCCCGATGATGCTGAGTTTGTGAGATCATCTCACAATATTGGTAACATGATTGGTGCCGAAAAAAATCCATTGCAAGTGGGCAAGCTTGCAATTGAGCCAAAGAGATAGGCTCCTCCCTAACATGCTGTCCACTTTTGCCACCTTTGTGATATCTCCGAGGCACATTAGGCACATTGACCTCCAGTGTAGTGTCACTATCATACTCCTGCTCATATTCGGACTCGGTCTCTGACATGCTCTTTTGGAAACAAGACAGCTGGAATATTTATGTATGCTGATATAGAACTGTGTGCCAAAATTTGACTGTTGACTTTTTTGTCTTTTTATCAAAATGCTATGACCAAGGGGACATAAATGTACAAGGAAATTTTTAGGAGGGGAAAAGATTAGGGAAATGGGGAAAATGAAAACATTAGGAAAATGGGAAAATGGTAAAGAGAAGGGAAAGGGCATGAGAATTTTGAAATTTTTTAGGGTTTTGAAATAAGGTAGGGATTATATGATTGTAGTAGAAGGGAGGGTTTAGGATTTTGAGAGAGGAAGGTGTAGGGTTTGATGAGGAATTATTGGGAAAAATATTGGGGAATATAGGAAATGGGAAACAAGGGAAATAAGAAACCTTGACAACATGTATTTTGGAAACCCTACAGCAAACTTGGAATTTAGATCCTTACAGCAACTTTGATGGACATGGAGGGTTTTTACACTTGGTTTTCATGACAAATATATCATAATTTCTTTATATAAACCATCGAAGAACCAAGAACAAGCCATGAGTGTAGGCCTACCTGTGAATTGATACGTGAGGAGAGGTTTTTTGATTGATTTTTAGGCAAGTTTGAGCATGAACTTGAATGCACCGCGCGCCTCACCCAACGCGCCGCACACTCTGGATGCACCATGCACGTGTTAAAATACACTCGAAATTGTTGTCTGATGCGCTGTGCGCCTCTGATGCGCCGCACACCTATCCTGATGCGCCGCGCGCCCTGGAACTGACCCAAACTACTCACGAACTTGCAAAATCACCTTTGAACAATGCTCTTGGCTCTCAAAATGTGGAATGGGTTGCAAATGAGGAGAAATGACTTGATATAGCCTCCTTTTTTAATTTTTGCTTAATGAAAATCCATTTTCTTATGTTTGGTTGCTGACACTTTTTTCAAAATTAATAGGCTCTGACCTTTTTGGTTTCCCCTTTAAAATTGGTTGAAATAATGATTTTCTCTGATAATTTTTGTAGGGATAGCTCTGATATACTCTGGAAAACGAGACCAAGGCTGCACTTGAACAATTGAAGAACTGAAAATTTTGACAATTTTTACAAAAATGAGGTGGCGACTTATCTTCAAAACAGAGTTTTGAAGAGAAGTCCTTATTTAGCTTCACAATGATGAAAACTATTGAAGTGATGATCTATCAAAGACATCCCTCTGGCCTACTGGTCTTCTAAGGCTTTCCAAGACTAAACTGACTCAACCCTAGACCTAGACCTAAAAATTTAAAACATGACTGTAAATGACTTGTGAAGCTTTATGACTTAACCTAAACCAGCAGTGCCATGCACGAGGGGAATGAATGACACAGACCACTCCATCAGAGTTATGGCATGCCTAACAAAATGCAACTGATGAAAACTGATGGGACACCTAAAACATGAAATGCAAAAAAGAGCTTTGATCTCTAATGGAGGGATAACTAGACCGACTCTAACACTAGTCATGCAGCATGGGAGGCCATTTGGATGCAGAAGATTATAGTGGGATTATTTGATCAATTAATGGATCCTACAGTGATATACTGTGATAATAAGAGTTGCGTAAAAGTCTCTAAGAATCCAGTGTTTCATGACAGGTCCAAGCATTTAGATATTCATTACCATCATCTATGGGACTGTGTGGTCAAGAGGATCATGATGTTGCAATATGTTTCGACCAAGCACGATGTAGATATTTCGACCAAGGCATTATCTAAATGCAAGTTCGAGTTCCATATAGACAGGGTCAGGGTTACTAATAATCCCTTTCTTGTTGAGAGGGAGTCAACAACAAGAAATGCTAAAAACAGAAGATGCTAAAAATAGCACTGCTATAAATAGTTGGGCTATAAATAGCAGTTCAGCTATTGGAGATCTTAGCTACAATGGGTGAAAAGTGAAAGTGCTAAAACTATCTTTTCTAAAAAATAGCATTTCGGGATCCCTTCTTATTTTAGTCAGTCCCTGGACTAAACATAGGAAGTAAAATTTGAATTTGATATTAACAGTAGTTTGTAAATTGATTAATTAATTCATCTTGAGTTAATTAGTTAAGGAAATATGAACTTGAAGTCTAAGTGAGGACATGCAACAGTTCCTCCTTTGATTGAGGGATTTATCCATCAGTTAAGGAGATAAGAGTGAGTTGTAATATTGAGTTGTAATTAGTTGGCTCAATTAACTGAGTCAAGTCTAGTTAGATTAATTTAACAGTTTGTTAAATTAATGAGAGTTCAGTTAGTTAATGCTTGCATTCATGTAACTACTGTATTTCAGATAACTAAAGATTCACTCATGGATAACTCATGCATGTCAGTTCAGTCAGAAACCCAGCTGAGATCAGATGGAGGGACAATATACTATTAGTTGCTAGGATATTCCTTGGTGAATATTCCCTGCATGCAGACGAAATATTATTCCTTAAGGATTGCGCAGTTGGACCTGAGGTTACAGTGAGTGTGACGAGGCCAATTCACACATGTGATATCATTGGACCCCAGTCAAAATTGTGCAAGGAAATAGGAGGCTTGGAGGGCTTGAGGAAGATAAATTCTATGTCTAGTAAGTCTGTGAGCTATACTGTTTGATTACAGAGAGAGCAGGATAGCTTGGGAGCTGATTCTTTTTGTAACTTGAACAAGATTTCCACTTGTATGATAATATAGAGTTGGGGTTTTAGGCTGGTGCTTTCCATAGTGTTATATCTTCTATGTTATGGTTGACTTCTCATTATCTGTTATATTTGTTCATGCTTGATGTTGCTTATGTTCGATTAAGCTTCCACTCAATTGTTTGTAGAAGTAGATCAAGTGTTTTTCTTTAGTACATTACATTACCAGGTGATCTACAGTGGGAAATTCTATACTTATGTTATATTCTTATATTGAAATATATGAAGTAACATGATCTTGATGATAACAAAGTTAGTCATATTATAAGCTAGACCTTTTTTTTTAGTATTAGTATGCAACATAGCCTTTACTTCTCTATGCTATTGATGGTTGGTAAGGTGGGACCTTATCTCTTTTAGGATGAGACTCTTCAAGATCCTAAAACCTATTATAATAAGTGTTAACAACTTCAACCCATTCATGCTTGAATTTTGAATCACATCTGGTGAGAGCTTTAGATTTAGCAGTATATTTAGCTTTAATCATCAACAACACAACATTCTTACTAGAATTTACAAGCATTTTCATATGACCAGCACTAAAAAGAGATAAGTTCATCTTCTTGTGATGTGATCTAACAATATACTCAACTTCATCTTTAAAAATATGATATTTTTTCTCATGACAATAGAATATGTCTTTTTGATTGTACAAGTATGGACTCCCTAAAACAATTCTACAAATATCAAGTGGTACAACATCAATCGCTACCTCATATATAAATTTATCAGTGAGTGTGAATTTGAGTGTACACTTTATTGTCACTTGTAATATGGCATCATCACATACCCAACCCAAAGGGTAAGGTTTATTATGAGGTGTGGTTTCCAGATTTTGTTTCTTGACAATTGCTTCAGAGGTAAGAGTGACTTGGGATCCACTATCAATCAATGTATCAACTTTAGTATGTTTTTAAATGACCCTGACATGAAAAATCTCACTTCTTTCTTTATCATTTGGAGATTCAATAAGCTTACAAGGAGAACTACTACTTGCATTAGAAGCCATACCTTTCATTCCCATTTCTGTGATTTTTGTTTCATCACTTGAATGAGATCCTAGATTGTGTTCAATTATTGGAGCAATCTTTTGTTTCCCCTTATTATTGAACTTATTTGGTCTCATTTCTGGATGTAATTTCTAACAGTGTTCTTCATCATTACCTTCTTTTGAGCAATTTTTACAAGTTTCTCTCCCTTTTTCTTGAAAGTAGCATTCTTTTTACCATTTCCTTTACTTACCCTTTCCTTTGTCTCCAAATTTGGATGGTTTCTCACTAGCCTCTTGAGGAAAATTCTTGCCTCTTGGTTCTAAATGTGTTTCTTGAACACATACCTCATCTGGATTGGTGGGATTACACATAAGTATAGTATGTCTCAAATAAAAGTACAGTACATCTCAAATAACTATGTAATCCACCTATGTATTTAAGGAGAGTATCCTGTGAAGACAAATCAAAGCCCAAGATTAAAACTCTTCTTCTCAATTATTTTGTGTAAATTTGTATACTCTAACCTTTACCTTGTCTAAAAATTTTCCAATTCATAATTTATTTTTGCATATAAGTTAATGGATCAAATTTCCTTCTTAATGCAACTATAAAATCATTCAAAGAAGAGATAATTTTACCACATTTATTCAATTCTTCTTGAATTATGGACTCCCATGAGATGAGGGTTGAATTTTACAAACGAAGAGAAGCAAGTTGGATCTTTGTAACATTGTCAACAATCTTTTGAATCCTCTAATAGACTTCAATTTGATGAACCCAATATTTGAAGTAAATTTTCAATATTTACTTCCCCATTGTACATAGGAAATTCAAACTTGACATCAAGCTTAACCATAGGAGATTTAGCATTTCCTTTTAGATATGGCGGAGGATTATGACTATGAGATGAAGGAGGTGAGGAAGGAGGTGAGGATGGAGGTGTAGATGGAGGTGAAGGAGGAGGTGGAATTTTCTCCCATCACAACCATTACCTTTTGGATGATTTGAACTTCCACTTGCAACCTTATTGTCCTCTCATTGTAGAACAATATCACCATCTCATACATATCATGAAATCCTTTCTAAAAGCTTTCTCATCCTCAGAAATCATCTCCTATGCTTCATAATGTGCCATGACTAGTGCCGTTTGTTGATTTTGTGACCTCCTTGAACCAATTTGAGGGTTTGGTTTTTCAAGCACTCCTTCTCCTCTTCTCAATTTATACCTTGTAATCATTCATAAAAACCCTTGCAAAAACTATGAAACCTTCAAAACAAACCTTTCTTTGATACCAAACTAATCTGAAATTAAAAATTGAAGGTTTCTTGTAAAATTTTTCAAGCTAGTTTATGTCTTGTAGTAAATGGATCAAAATTGCAAAAGCACATAAACTTACTAAAATTACTTAAGTATTGTAGATTTTGACAATGAAAAATAGATCAAATGGAGCATCACAAAGTTCATGATGAAGTTCACCCCTCTTGGGCTACGTCTTCGAGTCCATATTCTAATGTTGGCCCTTTAGATTGTATGCTCAAAATTAAAATTAAATCAACATGAAATGCTCAAATTGTAAGAATAAAATTGCCTTTATGTCCAGAACACCCAAAAACCCCCATGTAGGCTCTTCTAAGGCTTAAAAAGGCTGAAAAATGGCCAAGTGAAGCCTCCTTCTTCATTTCCCTACTAATTGTTTCACAAAATTGACCTTATTTCAAAGCTGGAAACAAATTCTACATTTGGCAAATGTATGAAAAAAAAATTTCCACAAGTTCAGTGACAATTGTGTCAATAAAGGTGCAATTTGATGAATGACTAAATGTGCCAATAGGGTCACGCCCCTATCCCTCTGCCCTTAGGTTGGTAGTATGGTAGTTAATGTGACTAAGGCATGTGGTAGAGGCCATGTGACCACTAGCTCCCTACTCTAGATCATATTATGGTCCAAAAACCATAAGCTGGGTGTAGACAGGGTGGCACATTTCTGCCCTTCCGATTGGTTCCGTCGTTGGTTACGTTGTGACCATAAGGCCCAAGGCTAAGGCCACACACCTTGCCCCAGTCTACTTTCGCCACAAACATGTGTTACACCATATAATCTGAGGTTGGGATGATTGGGTGAGTCCATCGGCCTACCCCATGAACCCCCCTCCCCCACCCCAAAGAAAAAAACTCCAATCATTCAATGATAAATAAATGCGACCCACATAGTATTAATAAGAAACATTATAGCGTGATGAGAGAATGGATGGTTGGTTGCTCAGAGGTCTTAGGGTCGAACCCTGTTAAGGTCAATCAGTCCATAACCATAATTTTTGTACCAAAACAAGAGCCACGTGGTGCCTTTATAGAAGGCCACATGTCATCCATTGATTGGGCCACGTGGTGGCCTACGATTGGCCTAACCCAAATCATCGAAACTAATCAAAACTCACCACTTTTCCTATCCTAGTTCGTCTTCTAAAAATTATAATAACACAGTCACCTACTTACATCAGCACGATGTCATTGTACATTTTGCCCAGTCAATTTCCCATTCACGCCTGCAAGTTGATTTTTAAGTTGTTTTCCAAAAACTTCAAAAGGTAATGAATTCTTGTTAGAAAATTAAATATTATAGAGAAATGGTATGCATAAAATATTGCAAAAATACAAACACAGAAAATGCATAAAACAAGAGAGATACAGATATATATGGCTCACCCAATTTGGGCTACGTCAATGGAGAAACAACTCGTCCTTCCTTTTATATTATCCAGCAAAATGAAGAGATACAACCTACATCATATTCGTTCTAATTTCCTCTTCACTTTCACACAATCTCATCTCCCTTTCTCGCTCAAAATAATGATACAAAGGCATAATACAATTTCATCATATATACCGAGAGTTGCCTTCTAGGGAAAAGAAAAACCCTAAATTGGCATAACTTCTAGCATCAGATCATCCTCCTAATTAACATACCAGATTAAATAAGAAACTATAATATTTTACAAGGCAAGTACATTTTATAGGGTTGCCCCTGTCGTGGAACCCACTAATAGCAATAAAATGGGTGGCATTGCCACCCCCTTAGGAACTAGTGTCCAATGCAACGATATCTCTGAATAAAGAAGATAATAAGGCTCCACATCCAACACTTCCTCATATGGTGTCGGATTGAGGCAATTTAAGCGTCATTTGAATCAGAATGATCATATCTACTATTTGATTCTAGTTTCCTAAGATTTTGAGCATATTTTTGATACCCTGGATTAAAGCATCTCCAAAAATTCCTTCAACATCTGAATAAACCACCTACATCAATAAACATTTCCATATGTGAGAAATGCATCCAACTAGGTATGGGGTCTCTCTTAGAGTGACCCATGTGTCATGTGTGATGATGTGGCATCCTTGTAATAATTTGGAGCACTATCATGGATTCTAATGTCATGACATGTTTCTCAAGAAAATATCACGTATCTCGACCTCATCAAATATGGTAAAAAATAAGTATATGTATCCCAATATAATTTCATGGATATGAAGGCATGGTAAATGGATCACAATGCAAGGTGCTCATTTGAAGTGGTGATTCCAACTTCTTGGTATGCCATAAAGTGGCCTACCCTAAGTGATTTCATTAAACAGAGCATAACAAGGGTTACTTTTATAATTTTTGTAAAAATTACTATGGGGGATCAACAATTAGCCCTTACAGGTTTGTCAAGTTCTAGGAAAACTATGTTCTCTAGGTCAAATTAAAAGATAGGAAATGTGATGGAAATTCATAGAAAATCAAGGGGGAAGAATTCATGAAATGAATTTTAAAGTATAGTAATGATGTGAAGGTTTTACATAGATGATCATGTAAGTTTCAAGAGCTATACATGTTTCATATAGAATCCCTTAAGGAGGGGACATAATGTATACCTAAATTTCCTCATAACAATTTATCTCTACCCTTTTATGTTTTCTTCATTCAGTGTATATTTATTTCAATAAGTCCCATTTTTTAGATATTGATAAACAAAATAGGTACTAGGGGTTGCATCTAGTAGGGACGATGTGTCGAACATGGAAACATACATAACTTGTCATTGGAATGAATCCCCAAATTCACATTTGTTATCCTCTAATTGATTTAGAAAGTTTTGAATGATTTATAAGTCACCACATGTTTATGTGGGCATTTGTACACCTAAGTCAACAAGGAGGAAGTGACCCATACCGATGCTATTTAATACCCCAAGCCATTTGGACTAGTCACACTTGATGGTTTTATACTCTCTGTTGGCCTTGGATCCTTTCTTCTTACAAAGGAGTGAATCTAGAAAAAAACTTATCCTAATCTAAACTACAATTAACCTATTCTAATCTAAATTAATCCTATACTAAATTATGGTTAAAATAAAGTACTATTAAATTGTCAAATTAACTAAATCTAACATAAGTTAAAAAACAAAGGGTTGAATGTTTCACTATCAATGGAATACGGTGTACTAAATAGTTCTAAGTTCTAAATGAAATAAAAATTAGAATTAAGAAATATAATACAATAACTACTTCTAGATAGTCAAGACATGATACAAAATTTATAGAATTATGTTACAACAAGTAATGTAGGCCAGAGCATGACGTAACTGGCTCAAAAGAGAGATGCATTGGAAATAAAATTTGTAAACAATATTTATGAAAGGGAATTGAATTATGTTCCTAAATGCAACTACAAATAATAACTATTTCTTAATTATATAAATAATAATAAAACAAGTAAATGTAAATTTATAGGTTGCTTATCTCGAAATACAAACACAAATCAACTACGTTTACTTTCATATTTTACATTAAGATTAAATGGAAAGGCTAACTGATATATAATTCTAAATATTTCTTGGCCAAGACAAATAAAAGGTAAAACTGTAAATCTTTATCTCCTTTAAATTTACATACTTTAATCATTGGATTTATGAAAACAATTAATAAAACTGCTATCTAAAGTAATGGTATGATTGAAAAAATCATCTACAACAAAAATATTACTATCAATTTGTAGACAAGAAATGACATTTTTCGTTAACTTGAATATATGGAAAATAATCATAGAAGTTCAAATTAAATTGATGCCAAGATGAACATTACTTCTTAGGACACAGGTCACTGAAGAATAATATCAATCACATGAAACAATTACAAATTGAAATAATGTTTTATCAACAAAGAAATTTGATAAGAACAATTGTTTTTCTTTGAGAATAAAATCATCAAGAAGGTATCATCATAGTTTATATCTCGAAAATAAATTACAGGAGAACAAAGAAGATATTCTTATGACCATGGAACATAATGACAAAAGAACCAAAGTGAGTGAAATCAAATCAGTGAATTAGCACTAAAAGTATTCCACAGTCAAAGTTTAGCCAACATTTCCTCATCAAAAAATTTCCTTTTTGGGTACCCCTTTTATATCAAAATGAGGGGTATATATACACAGAGGATCTCATCCTTTTGAGAACAAATAAAAACTAAAAATTATCTTTTTAGCAATCATTTATAGAAACAAAATAAAAATTATTCTAATTTTAGGCCTCTTGATCGAATGACCAAATTGAAATGAAATAGGTGGCGAAGAGTGTTCCCATATGGAGAAAAGGGTAGGAAAATGGTGACCAAGAGTATCCCGGGATGTGAAGTCCAAGATGACTATCTTTCACACAAGGAGGACCTTCCACAAAAGCAAAGTAAAATTAAACAAACTAATAATAACGCTAAAATGAGGTTGCTACCAAATCTTTGATTCTATAGTAGCATTTTATTTAAAAATAGAAAAATAGATCGAAACAAAACATACCTGAAGCACTTCACATGCATAGATAGAAACAAATTCGCTATCTATCTATAGAAGATCCCTCTAATTCTAACAAGATAATGAATTTTAGATCCAAAAATTTATAATCATGTGAGTGTCCTTTCACTGAGCTTTACCCTTGACAATGGATGGCTTTTGTTTGTTAGATTTATCCTTCACCTAGCACGACGATCTCTATTGGTTATTCTCATAGATTAGTTCATTCTAGACAAGGGAAAATAACCATTTGTTGTTGTTCACAATACATATTATAAATTAATTCATCTCAATGAAGGGTACCCATTGAAGAATCATCAAAAATTTTTGTGTCATCATGGTGAGGAGGAGCTTTCCTAGATTGTGGCTTATTCTTTTTTCAGTGATGTATCAAGATTAATTTCCGAATAAACCAAGGGAATGTCCCCAGGGAGGGATTCCATGCCTAGTCCTTATGGCTCAAGCAATTCTCCTTTGAATTTATTTTGTCTTAGCCATAGACTGTTTAGTTTGACTATTTTTTTGTTGTAGTGTAGACTGGGAAGACTCTGGTTTGAATTGAGGAGACTCTCTAGAGGGTTTTAAATTGTGGAATCTTTCTGCACTTTTCATAAAGAAAAGGGAGGTTAAAATTTTTGAAATTGCAACCTGACTATCATCTAAGAAAGCTGACCCTAGTGCTTGTAAATATGCCTCACACTCGTCTTGTCAGAATTCATCAACCAATGATGGAGATGAACCAATAAGATATGGGTTTGGGGCCATTGTAGCATAAGACTAAGTTGTAAATTACAGATTCCTATCATAGCCATTTTGAGCAAGAAAAGAATCTCGATTATCACCCATTTAAGCCAAATGATGTTTAATTAGCATGTGAATCAAACTATGGTGGAACAAGGACCTTTCAGGGTTCTTATGGTTGACTTGATAAGCTTGTTAAATTTTGTTAAACTATTCATAAAATAATAGGAAAAGTTAAGCTTTCAGCGTAAGAAAATAATTAAAAGTATGTTATGATACATAAAAACCATGTTATACTACCCTTCACATGTTATATACCAATGAATCAAATGCAAAAAATCATGCCATTTAGGTTTCAAAGATGATATGAGCATACCTTTTACATGGTACTTAGAGTCCTTGTTGGTGAGGAAATTACTCCATGGGACATTTTTAGAAACGAGATCACAAGTGAGGGTGGGGGTGAATTAGTAGTGCAAGAATTTTAACAATGAAAACATTCTTTCACTTCTTATAACATTACTAGGACACCATTAAAAGACTTCAGCGATGATTTGAACAAGTGTGACAATAAATAATATTAGAAAACACATTGAAACACTCATGGGACAATCAAATTCTTCAAACTTCTCTTGATTGTATTACATGGAAAACTACAACTTGCAAATTTTTCACTACAACCAACAGGAGGCTACAACCCCTTATTTTATCAGCTACAACCCCTACAATATATTTATTTACCAACACCCAATGGAAGGAGAACCAACCCCTGATTTGCAAGCAACAACTTGTTGGACACAAAAATGGGTCATTTTTCATCCCTTTTCAAACTAGTTATTTAGTAGCACCCACTGGAAGGAGCACCAACCCATGATCTGCAAGCTACAACTTGATGGATACTCAATGGGTCATTTTTTATCCATTTTCAAACTAATTATTTACCAAAACTCACTGGAAGGAGAATCAACCTTTGATCTGCAAGAAACAACCTGCTCGACACTAAATGTGTCATATTTCATCCACTTTCAAACTAGATCCCTGAATGCCAATTTGGCTTCAAAATAAAATATTTTTTCTTCAATCACCAATCAAGAATATCCTTTAGTAACACCACCATACCAACACCTCACTGCTCTTGAAATTACACCTCAGAAACTCTTACAAACTCTAACTACAAAAACACATCAATTATGCTTCCTCAACCCTACTTTTAAATTTTTCACTTTGCTAATTTCAGTTTTTTTATTTTCTTGAACTACTGCCTGAATTATAATTTTTTATTATGTCTCGTTCAAATTAGTTTTATTAAATATTCTATTAGGTCCCTATAATATTAGTGATTACCCAATTACTATTGTAGTTATATCCCTTATTAATATTGTTGTGCCCCTATTGTCCCCATATTCTTATTACTGTGCCCCACAAAATCCCTCTATTGTTATTTTTGTACCTTTATATTATTATTGTTAGGTCAGCTGGGTTATATTGTGACTCCTTAGACTCCTATATATACAAAGGAGGTTTTTTCATTTGAATCATCAAAGAATCATTCATTTGTGTAATTTAAAGGAGTTTGTCCCCTCGAAGATGCTGAATTCTAAGGCGTTGATCTATCTTTTTGTGAGCTAGTTTCATAAAATTTGGTTTCAGAGCTTTGGATTCTAGGGTTTCGCTACTCCAAATAGGTCATCATGGAATTTTTGCAATAACTTTGTTTCTATGACGTTTCAAAAGAAAAAAAAAAAAAACCCATTTGAGACAAAATCGCACTGAACCTTGGATCCAAATTTCAGAGCTTTTCGCACTATATTTGTGGAGATATGATCTAAGGAAGTTGGTCTTTTTGCAGACTCCTGAATTACATTCCAAACAGGTGACCTGGGGAAAAACATCATAACTTTCTCTCTGAGCATCAGATTGAATTTTCATCAAAAGTTATAGGAAGACGATGGAATGTAGTTTCTTGTATATAATTTTCATTGCCAAAGGTCGAAACAGGGACATGTGACATGTTGTATAAGTTTGCTCTACTGAACTAGTCTATAATCAGGTCACTGTGGGAGATTTGGCATAACTCTTCCTTGGAGAATCCAATTTGGATCAGACTGGTGGCATTGGAAAGAGAACAAAGAGGGATACTACAAGATGCAATTTCATAACTAGATGATCTGAAATTACAGAGACACATCAGAGGAAATATCAAGCTCCTACAAAGTGAAAAAAGTTGTGTCGATTTTGTTAAACTTTTGCTTGAGCTTGTTTTGAAAGATTATTCTGAAGGAATTCAAAGGGCATAGTAGAGCATTATTATCAGTAACTGATGTCCCGAGGAAAGAAAATGCAAACACCTAGTAAGCAACCTGAAAGATCTAGCGTGACTCATAAAGCAGAGGAAGAAATGCTACATGATATATCAAAATTACAAGAGCAAGTGCAACAAATGTCACTCTCACAAAAGCTAATAGAAGCTAAGATAAATGGCGTGGAATGTAAGATAAAGGGCCTGAAAGATAATATGAATGGTTTGGAAGCTAAGATGGATGATTTGAAGATAGATTTGAAGAGAGACATGGCAGATTTGAAGACAGACATGGCAGATTTGAAGATAGAATTGACAAATTTTCTACAAGAAGTACTTACAAATGGTGAAAGGGTAGTAAAGGAAACTCATGATGCGAACAAAAGAAATGTTAGTCATAATTTCATAGACTTTAATGTTGGATCAAAGACCCAACATATTCCAAAAATCGATATGAGGAAGTTTGATGGCAAGGATCCCGCAACATGGATATTACAGATGGAGCAATTTTTCGATCTCAATAATGTGAAAAACACACAAAAGGTACGTATTGCACCTTTATATTTGGAACCAAATCGGCTTATATGGTATCAATGGATTTTCTCTCATAAACAAATTATCACTTGGGCAATTTTTATGGAAGAATTGATAGCACATTATGAGGATACAAAAAGCAACACTTTTTTCAACCAATTGATAAGTCTCAAACAAAAGGGTTCAATAATGGAGCACATTGAAGAGTTCCAAAAATTGAACATAAGGGTAAAAATATTCCAGAGGAGCATAGGATTGATGTGTTGATAGGAAATTTAAAGGATAATATCCAACATGATGTTCGCCTTTGGGAACTTGATTCATTAGAGAAGGCATTCAGGTTAGCAAGAAAAATAGAAAGCAAAATTATGGCAACCAGGAAGCATACCACTCACAACTATAAATATGGAAGCGTTGTTGCCCCTAGTCTTCCATAACCTATAAGGTTGACACCACAACAATTGGGAGAAAAAAGAGAAAAAAGGCCCTGTTATAGTTGTGATAGCAAATACACTAAAGGTCATAAGTGTGCTGAGAAGAAATTATTCTACATAGATTGTGAAAAGGAATAAGAAAAGGAGCAAAAAAGGTCAAACGAAGAGGATATACTCCAGGAACAAATCCTAGATAAAGAAGAAATGAATCTGACCATATCTTGTAATGCATTGGTGGGAATTACCACTCCTCAAACCATCAAGCTAGAAGGACAAATCTGTTGGAAATACTAAGAGGGGGGGGTGAAGCAGTATTTCTTTTTCCCACTATTGTTTTACCAATTAAAACATATATATTCAGAACAAAAGATGAACAGAAAGAATAAATGCTTTTATTAACATAAACTGTGCAGCAAAATAGATACAAAATATAGATGGTTACAATCTGTTTCCAAGCTCCAACTTGGACTTTGGTGAGGCTCCAACCTCCAGAGCACCAACTCTATTTTGCCAAGACACCAATCTTGGACTTAGGAGCACCAACTCCCAAGGACTTCAATCCTTCCTGCTTTTGAGGCACCAACCCCAAGGACTCCTATCCTTCTTGCTTCTGAGGCACCAGCCCCAAGGACTCCAATCCTTCTTGCTTTCGAGGCACCAACCCCAAGGAATCCAATCCTTCTACTCTCAGAACTCTTCTCTGTTGAGTTCTGTCTATCTACAGCTTCACTGTAGTCTCCAAACTACAGTATCAATGTCAACCATGTCTTCTTATGGATGACTCTTTATAGCTCTACACACTGCCCACACATAGTCTCCAATAGCCTTCATGCTCTATGATAATGTCTTCACATAGCTCTAGTCAGTCTACTGTTAGCTGCACTAAGCTCTGCATAAAGAACAACTTCTTGCTCAAGTTTATGTTTTCTGCTCGCTACTTCTCCCCTTCGACTGTCTGCTATCTCGTTAGCCCTGCAGCCCTCTTTCTATTCTGCTAGATCCTCTCGCTGCCTCTGTCTCCTCCAGCTTATTTTCCACAGCCTTCAATAGCCTTCAACAATCGAGCCCGTTCTTCACAACACAAACGGCTCGAACGGTGTTCAACAGCTGCAGCAGCATTCACCAGCAACTTCATACAATGCTTGACCACCTCTGTTGCTTCTGCTACCTCATATTCTGATTTTTTTGCAACAACAACAACACACACAGTCTTCTGTTTTTACTGTTTTATGCACTCCCGTGCCTCTGTCCATTCGTTTCCTCTTACACCCTGGCTCTTTGGCTTCCTTTCTCCGTAGGCTCTTCAGCTTCCCAATCCATGGATTCCTCTGTCTATCCAAGTGTTCCAATATTCACAGGACACGTTCAATCAATGACCAGGTCCAAATGATCCACCGGAGAACACATCTTCCCGGTATACCGTAACAGTGCTCCATTTGGCAATGATGTCAGGCATACACAGAGTTTTTCCAGTTTAACGGAGACGTTATGCTCCAATCGCAATCATAATCGCCATGATTCACCCCTTTCAACTGACGTTCAACCTTTTGAACTATCGGGACTGTTATCCTATGCATTTTTTCCTCACAAGCCTAGTGCAATACATTTTTGAGTTACACAGGAAATATATGAAAACAGTCGAAACTTATTAAAGAACCGGACTTCAATTTTAATTCACCAACACCTATAATGTATCGGGTCCGGCTTTTAATCGCAATCGGCAGTCGCCACTGGCCAATGGCCGATGGGCCGATCCTCCTATGGACGTGATATAACATTAAATCATGTTGTATATGCCTATTGGGTCCACATGCTTATCACAATCGGCGATCGTAAATCGGACTACCCTCTGTGTAGCATAGCGATGGGCGGATGCGATATGGTATTTAACCATGCTTTATATTCCTGTCGGGTCCGCAGCCTTATCGCAATCGGTGATCGGGAGAGTGTCATGCCTTTGTGTATTGTTGCGATGGGCGGATGCGATAATATATTAACCATGGTAAATTTGCCCGTCGGGTCCGTAGCTTTATATCGCAATCGGAGGTTTCGGGGGTGACAGCCCTTTGAAACTAGTGACACAGCGGATGCGATATTACATTAAGGCAGTTTATAATGGAGCCGCAGGTCCGTGTTATTATATCGCATCTATATATATATACTCCTCAGTACTCCCGATAGTTCTTCCTTTGGCATTGTTGCGTCGATAGTGTATATAGCCCTGTCTAGATATGAGTTTTATGAGTTTTGGCCTCCGATATATGAGTTTATGGAATATATGGCTCTCGAATGCCATGTGCTCCTCTTGTAGGTTCTTCGTGGGCATGTATTACATGCAACACTCCTCTAATATGGCTCCTCTTGCTCTGATATCCTCCGTTTGCTCCTCTTCTTTGGGATATATATATGGCTCCATCTGCTCTGTTCCATTTGCTCCTCTTGGCTCCGTTGGCTCCTCTGATGGCTTTGTGTGCTCTGTTAGCTCCTCTCGTCTCCATCTGCTCTTGTTTGCTCCTCTTCTTTGGCATATATATGGCATATATATATGCTTTGTTCTGCTTGCTTTGTTTGCTCCTGTAGCTCCACTAACTCTGTCTGCTCCATTGCTCCTCTTCTTTGGCATATATGTATAGTCTATAAGTATGGCTCCGATAGCTCTATTTTGGCATATATTACAAGCAACATTCCTCTTGCTCTGATATGGCTCTCCGATGACTCCGATGGCTCTATTTGCTTGATTGATTTTGGAAGTACCCACAATTTTGTTCATTGTAAGGTAGCAAAAGAACTGAATTGCTTCCTATATCCAGCACTAGAGTGTCAAGTGATGGTTGCAAATGGAGGAACAATAAATTACTCTAGGAAGTGCCATAATATCAAGCTATCCATGGGAGAATATGTATTGACTAGCCCAATGCTTTCCATTCCAATGGGAGGTGCTGATGTTGTACTAGGATTCCAATGGCCACAATCCTTGGGTACAATATCTTTTAATTTTCATGAAATTTTCTGTGGAAGGAAAGGAAGTTGAATTAAGGGGCATTGCAGGGAAAATGGGAAAGATAATCAACTCTAACGATATGACAAAGCTTCTAAAAAGGGAACAAAGAGGTGTAATTGTACAATTATGTTCGCTAGATGTTTCCACATCGAAATCATCAATTTCTCCAGATCTCCAAAAAGTCTTGGACAATCATTCCAAGGTATTTGAGACTCCCAAAGGTCTCCCACCTATTCGCTATCATGATCATGCTATTCGTCTGATTCTAGGAAGTGTTCCTCCAAACATCAAGCTATATAGATATCCCTATGCCCAAAAGAGTGAAATTGAGATTATGGTTGCAAAAATGCTAGAGGTTGGTATAATTCAACCTAGTCAAAGTTCCTTCTATGCTCCAGTAGTATTGGTGCATAAGAAGGATGGATCATGGCGCATGTGTCCGGATTATAGGGAGCTCAACAAGCTCACTATTAAAGATAAGTTTCCCATTACTGTCATTAATGAATTACTGGATGAATTGTATGGATCAATTTAATTCACCAAGTCGGATCTTTGTTCAGGATATCATCAATTCAGAATGAAGACTAAAGACATTCTGAAAACCACATTTAGAACTCATGAGGGTCATTATGTATTTTTGGTCATGCCTTTTGGCCTTACCAATTCACCTTCTACTTTTCAAGGTTTGATGAATTCCATTTTCAAACCCTTCCTTAGAAAATTTGTGTTAGTATTTTTTGATGATATACTAATCTATAGCAAGTCTTGGAAGGATCATGTTGAAGATGTTGACAGGGTGCTACCACTATTGGAGGAGAAACAATTATATGCAAAAAGATCCAAATGTTTCTTTGGAGTACAAGAGGTGGAATATCTGGATCATACTGTATCTCATGAAGGAGTTAAGGCAGACCTTAGAAAAATTAAAGCCATTAAGGAATGGACAATCCCCACATCCATAAAGTATCTGCGAGGATTTCTCGAGTTGACAGGGTATTATTGCAAGTTTATTAAGAATTATAGGAGCATAGCAGCACCTATAACAACATTATTGAAGAAAGATGCATTTTCATGGACTCCAGAAGCAACAAAAGCTTTCAAACATCTTAAAGAGGCATTGTGCCAAGCACCGATCTTAGCTATACCAGACTTCACAAAAACCTTTATTGTGGAATGTGATGCTTCAAGAAATGGAATTGGTGTTGTTTTAATGCGAGATGAAAGACCCATTGCTTTTGAAAGTCGTCCAGTCAAGGGAAAGTTTTTACACAAAGCTATTTATGAGAAGAAAATGTTGGCAATACTACATGCACTTAAGAAATGGCGACCCTACCTAATGGGAAGACACTTCAAGGTAAAAACGGATCATGATAGCCTTAATACTTTTTAGAAAAAAGATTATCCTCTGAAGAGCAACAAAAGTGGGTCACAAAGATGTTGGGTTATGACTTTGAAATAATCTATAAAAAAGGGAAGCAAAATGTGGTGGCAGATGCACTCTCAAGAAAGGATGAGGATGTGGAAGCATTGTTGTGCGCCATTTCTATTATCCAACCAGATTGGATAAACGCAGCAAGGGAGGAATGGAAGAATGATGAAGAAGTGTGGGCACTTATTCGAAAGTTACAACAAGACTCCAGTACATATGATACATTTAGCTGGAAAAATGATTCGTTATGGTACAAAGATCACTTATACCTCTGTAATAATTCCCAACTCAAACAAAAGATTCTTATGGAATTGCACACTTCTCCCTTAGGAGGTCACTCAGGATTTTTAAAAACTTACCACAGGGTTAAGAAGGAATTTTTTTTTGATGGCCTTTGTTACACAGTAAAATGTCACTGTCACCTTGTCAGTCTCCCTACTGTGTCATAAAATCACATTCACCTTGCTTATGCTCTCTGAAATGGCTAAAAACCCTCTTTGCCTAAGTTTATTGGATCATCGCGACTGTTCCTAAAATAAACGCGCTGACTGGTAGGTGATAGTTTAACTGGTGCGCTGCCAGCGCAGAAGCACACGTGTTTTCCACGCTGGTCGAATTTCACAAACAGCGCGCCCTCCGCTTGTATCACTGCACGCTGACCGGGCCTCTCCTGTAATTGAGTTGCGATATCAGCGCGCTAGCCCAGTTTTGCACCCGCGCTGATCCTGTTTAGGCGAGTTTGCTCTAACAGCCAGCCTTCTAGATGACTCCAGACTTGGCTGTTAGCATTGTAAAGGTCGCCATGCTTTCTCTGGCATGTCTGTTCACCTGGTCACACACTTTTCTTGGGGGAAGCTCATCCTTTACCTATTCATGGAGACTCCTTCTCCTTTATAAGCCTCCACCATTGCCATGAGCAGCTAGTTTTGGAACATATAGACTTTGATAGAGGAATTCTTAGTGC
>APFE030558304.1:0-12001 GCA_000404065.3 Pinus taeda | reverse complement strand
CATCCTTCTTGTGTACCAATACTACTGGAGCACAGAAAGAACTTTGACTAGGTTGAATTATACCAGCCTCTAGCATTTCTGCAACCGTATGTTCAATTTCACTCTTTTGGGCATAAGGATATCTGTACGACCTGATGTTTGGAGGAACACTTCCTGCAATCAGATGAATAGCATGGTCATTATCGTGAATAGGTGGGAGACCTTTGGGAGCCTCAAATACCTTGGAATGATTGCCCAGGAATTTTTGGAGATCCGAAGAAATAGATGATTTCGATGTGTAAACATCTAGCGAACATAATTGTGCAATTACACCTCTTTGTTCCTTTTTTAGAAGCATTTTCATACTGTTAGAGCTGATTATCTTTCTCGGTTTCCATTCAATACCCCTTAATTCAACTTTCTTTCCTTCTACAGAAAATTTCATGAAAAGTTCTTGAAAGTTAAAAGTTATTGTACCCAAGGATTGTAGCCATTGGACTCCTAGCTTTAAACATCCAAACACTCCCATTGGAATGGAAAGCATTGGGCTAGTCAATACATATTCTCCCATGGATAGCTTGATATTATGACACTTTCCAGAGCAATTTATCGCTCCTCCACTTGCAACCATTACTTGACACTCTGGTGCTTGATATAGGAAGCAATTCAATTCTTTCGCTATCTTACAATGAATAAAATTGTGGGTACTTCCTGAATCAATCAACACTATCACCTTTTTCTTCTTGATATGTCCTTCTATCTTGATAGTTTGAGGAGTGGTTATTCTATCCAATGCATTACAAGATATGGTTGGATTCATTACTTCTTTATCTAGGGTTTTTTCCTGGAGTATATCCTCTTCTTTTGACCTTTCTCGTTCCTTTTCTTCCTCATCTTCACAATCTATGTAGAATAATTTCTTCTCAGCACACTTATGACCTTTAGTGTATTTTCTATCATAACTATAACAAAGCCCTTTTGCTCTTTTTTCTTCCAATTGTTGTGGTGTCAAACTTATAGGTTGTGGAAGGCTAGTAGCAACAACACTTCCATCTTTATAGCTGTGAGCAGTAGGCTTCCTGGTTGCCATAATTTTGCTTTCCATTTTTCTTGCTAACCTGAATGCCTTCTCCAATAAATCAGGTTTCGAAAGGTGAACCTCATGTTGGATATTATCCTTTAAATTCCGATGAGCACATCAATCGTATGCACTTCTGGAATATATTTTACCCTTATGTTCAATTTTTGGAAGTCCTCAATGTGATCCATCATTGAACCCTTTTGTTTGAGACTTATTAGTTGGCTAAAAAAAGTGTTGCTTTTCGTATCCTCACAATGTGCTGTCAATTCTTCTGTAAAAACTGCCCAAGTGAAAATTTGATTACAAGAGAAAAGCCATTTATACCATACAAATGTATTTGGTTCCAAATATAAAGTGGCAATATGTACCTTTTGTGTGTTTTGCATATTATTGAGATCGAAAAATTGCTCCATCTATAGTATCCATGTTGTGGGATCCTTGCCATCAAAATTCCTCATATTGATTTTTGGAATATGGTGGTTCTTATATCCAACATTAGAGTCTATGAAATCATGATTAACATTTATTTTTTTCTCATAATGAGTTTCCTTTACTACCCTTTCACCATTAGTAAGTATTTCTTGTAGAAAATTTGTCAAATCTGTCTTCAAATCTGCCATGCATGTCTTCCAATCTATCTTCAAATTGTCCATCTTAGCTTCCACATCATTCATCTTAGCTTCTACATATTTCTTTAAACCATCCATCTTAGATTCTGTTACTTTTTGTGCGAGTGACATTTTTTGCACTTGGTCTTGTAATTTTGATATATCATGTTGCATTTCTTCCTCTTCTTCATAAGTCATGCTAGAGCTTTCAGGTTGCTTACTAGGTGTTTGCATTTTCTTTCCTCGAGGAATCAGTTACCGATAATAATGCTATACTATGCCCTTTGAATTCCTTCAAAATAAGTTTTCAAACCAAGCTTAAAAGACATATTTCATTAAAATCGGAAAATGTTTATTATAAGGACATCCCTATAATTTAATTTTTTGGTTTTTTTGAAATTCTAAATTCACTGTTTAATTCCAAATTTAATGAAATATGTGTTATAAGCAAAAATTTAAAAAAAATTACACACCCTTTTTCACCTTATAGGATCTCGATATTGCCTCTGACGTATCTCTGTAATTTGAGATCTTCCAGTTCTGAATTTGTGACCTATGGTAACCTCTGCATCCTCTTTCCAATGCCACCAGTCTGATCAAATTTAGATTCTCCAAGAAAGAGTTATGCACAATCTCCCAAGATGACCTGATTATATACCCTTTCAGAAGAGCGAAATTGTATGAAGTTCCACGTATCACTGTTTCGACCTTAGGATCTGAAAAATGTACAAAAGAAATTATAGTCTGTCCTCTCTTTGTAACGTCTTACGAAATTCTAATCTGATGCTCAAAACAAAAGTTATGACTATGTACCCCAGGTCACCTGTCTGGAATGTAATTCAGGAGTCTATAAAAAGACCGAATTCATCAGATCATATCTCCACAAATATTGCACAAAAATCTCTGAAATTCAGATCTGAGGTTCAACACAATTTCTTCTCAATTGGGTTTTTTTTGTAGCATCTGAAACGTCACAGAAAAAAAACATTGTAGCGCAAATACCACGATGACATCTTTGCAGCAATGAAACCCTAGAATTCAAAGCTCTGATAGTGAATGTTATGAAACCAGCTCACAAAAAGATAGAAAAGATAGATTAACGCCTTAGAATTCAGCTTGTTCAAGGGGGAAACCTCCTATACATTACATAAATGAAAAATTCTTGGATCATTCAAATGACAAAACCTCCTTTCTATATATAGGAGTCTAAGGAGACAATATAACCAAGCAGACCTAACAATAATAATATAAAGGCACAAAAATAACAATAGAGGGATTCTATGGGGCACAGTAATAACAATATGGGGACAATAGGGGCACAACAATATTAATAAGGGATACAACTACAATAGTAATGGGGTAATCACTAGTATTATAGGGACCTAACATATCCCACCACCTTGCGGGCGTAGCGCACAGTGCTCATTTTAGAGCATCATAACGTTGCTATTTTGACACTTCTCTTTCAAATTTATTCAGGAATTCATCCACCACTGTCAACCATCATACATAGGAAGATGACAATTATCCATCGCATGTTTTCCTCCTATCTGACAAATTGCACACCATAATGCAGGCACCATGCTCGGCCTTGATTTTGCTTTTGGTCTTAATGGAATTGGCTCTCCTGCCGCTAAGTAGTTTGCAAAGACTGGACAATGGTCCTTGTCATGCCCCTGGCCTTTGCATTTTATGCACCATACTTCATCACATGCTTCTAGGTGAGTTGTTTGTTCCTGTTTCAAAATCTGCATTTCTAGACACAAATTTTGTAGTTGCACGTGGATTTTTTGGACTCCCAGGCCAGGATCTTGTATTGGGGTCTCATGCAGTCTCATTGCAATCTCTAAAGCTTCAGCTTGGGTCGATAAATTCTGTTGTGACAACGCCATCCTTAAATGCAGTGTTAGTGACATTACAAACCATGCATGGTGTTGTCAATCTGTTAAGGTCATGTTGGCTTCACGAATCATACTATTCAGTCTCTAATCCAAATCCCATGGGATCTTGCCTGGTAGCATCACGATTTCCTTAAACTTGATAATCGATTGTGTCTTTGATTTTGGCCTACTAAATTCCCTATTCAGCGCAGCCTAGATATCTGTGATCCCTGCGTTTGGATGGTCATTAGAATGCTTAATGTACCATGTCAGTGCACGATCCTGCAATGCGCTTACCAACATTGCCTTCTTTATATTTTCATCTATAACTCCTTGTGCTTCCCATACAACTTTTACCACAAACCAAATTTGTCCAGATCTTCATTCCCTACTCCTTTGAATACCGACAATTTTATCGTGCTCTCCATATTGAAGTATGGTGGTGGCAGAGGTGGTGTGGGCGAAGCTGGAGGTGAAGATGGTGAGACTGGTGGTGGTGTAGGTGGAGGTGGTATACACAGAATTCGCTGCCTTATCAGAATGATCACACTTCTAGGTGAAATTCTCATGAGCTCTTCATCACTTTCTTGCCGAGGTGAAATCAAGGAGCTATTTTCTATTTCTGCACTACCTTTATTTCTATAGATCCTCCCACTTCCCATAGCCCCAAACATAAATTTATTTACATAACCTTCTTTTCACACAATAGCATTTTAATCCAAGTGTTCAAAGATTTAATGTACCTAACTCACGGTCCTTTGAGGAAGCATCGTTCTGCCTCACTGTAGCTGACTGAAGTGTGTACCACAAACTCGGTGATAAACCATCCTATAATTCAATCGAGCCAGTGGCCCACAGCGTGTACGATCTTATCTACTGATGCTTCTAGTCTCCGTACCAATTCTGGAGTCCACACAATCGCTTTGTCAAGCCTACACCTTCCCTAACTATCTGCTAGCTTCGTGATCCACTCATACAACTCAGAGGGGAAGGATGCAAAGAAAGTGTCATGGATTTCTGTATATAAGTAGTGCTCTAACCATTGTTCCTTTGATACTCAAAGATTCCTGTTTTCCTGTGCCATGAACTCGTGAATCTTTCTGTCCAACCACCCTTCAATTTCTTTCTTCATCGAATTCCAGTGACATGACATTAGACATCCCTTATGTAGATCTCGGTCTCAACAACATAACCATTTGTTGGCTTGTTGGGGCCTAACCCAGGTTCAGAGGTGATTTAGTAAAACAAATCCTGGTACTACTAGCCCTTTCAGCAATAGTCCGCGGAGCGCGAACTGAGGTCTTACCTGAAGTAGTAAGGGAGGGTGCTAGAACTAGATTTACACACCCTAGAGATGTCTGATGGTTTCAAGCGGTCTACGGTTCGACCCTATGTGCATATCACTAAGTGCACTTCCCTATACCTTGCAACCTGAGATATTGCCTTACACAGCCCTAACCTTTGCACGGACCTACTCGGGGCCTGAACAATGTTATTAGCCAAGTCCTCACTAATCTTCCAATATTAGTTGATTAACTTAGCTTATTTGTATGCCTTTAGTTATATTTAACAATATTCACAATTCATACAAGTGCGCACAGTAAATAAACAATATAATCGCAAATGATATCAAACATGTCATAACTTAGAACAGATGCACAGAATTGGTAACAAAACCTTTCTTTATTAATCTCTTCTTTGGTTACAAACTCAAATATACCCTACACACTTAGTTGCAGGGATCCACACACTCAGCTGCGAACTCTACTAGGCCTTCGTGCACTCAGCTGTAGAGCCTCTTCCTACAACTATGACCCAAGAGACACTTAGATTCTTCCTTTATGCTTCTCTATCTCATTCTATCCATTATATTATATTCTCATCTCTTTACAACTTAGAGCCTCGCCCTATTTATACAATCCCATGGTCCACGGACCATAGGTAGGCTGACATTACATTCAAACTTAGGATGGACAACCCTATGACTCTAACATACCTTTCGCGCCCCCAATTCTTGAAGCTTTACAATAATATTACTCAAAACTTGGGCTTTGAGCCCCAAAACATGTTGTGGGGGGATTCCATGCCCAACAACCAATAAAAGACTTCAACTCTTGCTTCAATAAATTATTGAATAAGATACCAGTGGCATCTAAGCACATCAATGAGGTCCAAAATGAGTGGTATATTTCTGCTCTCCCTTCAAACACAACTATTTTCGTCAATAGAGATGCCAAACCAACTTTGGAAGAAAATATGAAAGAGGCAATAGCTGTAGAAAAACACATTCTGGCTGTAGATAAGAAAAACACATTAGAAGAACGAAAATCCAAGAAAGTGACTTTTAGGGATGAATCCAAGAAGAAACCACCAAAAGATCCTTTTGATCTTGAAGGTTTGTAGAAAGTTCTCAAAACCATGTCTAATGAAATGGTTGATATTAAAAAATAGATAGAAAAGGCTTCCTCTAAGAAATATTTTAAACCATTTAAAAGGAATTCCACTACTAAACCTAAACCTCCAAATGCTATGTCAAATGTTCAATCAGATGGAGAGGAAGATGAAGTTTCAACAAATGAAGAACAAACAGATGATGAAGAAGTGTCAGAGTTACAATGAATGTGGGATTTATACTTCCCAATGAAGAAATGAAAGAAGCACTGCCTGTTGCCACCCAAAGTAAAAACCCAGTTGATTTGCTGCAAACAAATCCAAAGCAGAAGGCTTCAACAACACCTCCCAAGGACAAAACAATAGGTAATAAATCTTCACCAAAATCCACTCAAACTACTCATTCTCAATTGAATTCTTCACCTTCAACTAAAACCCTGATAGTATTTGATGAAATGGAATATAATATTGTTGATGATATGAAAAAGACTAGGACAAACATCACCTTTCATGAGATTAGAAAATTGAAACATCAACAGAAGCTACTCCTTAAGGAAATCAAAGCAATACCTACTTCACCTCTTCCTGCTGCTATGATCTCATAAGCTCCCCAAGAAATCGGAAGACCCCCTAGCACCTCTTTAAACAAAATTGATCCAACCAACATAGCTCTGATTGGAGGAAGATCTAAATCCCATACTCCTCCATTTCTCCTTACTTTTGAAATTTTTAATAGAAACACACAAAATTGTTTATTTGATTTAGGAGCTTCATCTAACATTTTACCTAGAACAGTTTTTGCCAAGTTGAATTTTCATCCCCAAAAATTTGTTGTACGCATAGCACAGTTAGGTTGATCTCAATTCGAAGTTGTTGGGGAACATAATCAAGTAACCATTAGACTCTCCTCAAATCCCAAATTCTGTCAAGTCATTGGCATTCTTGTAGCTAATATTCACAAGTTCTATGGCTTAATCCTTAGTAGAGAGTGGTTAGAAAATCTTCATGACTATTTTGCGACTGATTGGTCTCACATGTGGATTCCCTATAATGGCAAGACAAATCAAATAAGGGTTGATTGCGAAAAACATCAAAAGTACATAGTCATAGAGCTAGAAGGAGAGAATGAACCAATTGTGTATAGCAACAATATCATCGAAAACTACTCAGTAGAATCATTTCTAGGAAATTTTAATGCCTATACTTCACCTTTCTTGAAAAACTTTGTTGTGTTGAAAATAGCAATAAGAAATGCTAAAAATAGAATTGCTAAAAATAGCACTGCTATAAATAGTAGTTCAGTCAGTGTTGATCTTAGCAACAATGGATGGAAAAATTGAATTTCTAAAAATAGCATTTCTGGATACCTTCCTATTTTAGTCAGTCCCTAAACTAAAATAGTTAATTAAAATTCAAATTTGATCCTAGGAGTTGTTTGTAAATTAATTAATTAATTCATCTTGATTTAATTAGTTAAGGAGAATAAAAAATGAAGTCTATATGGGGACATGCAATAGTCTCTCCATTAATTGAGGAATTTATCCATCAGTTAAAGAGATAAGAGTGAGTTGTAATTTGAGTTGTAATTAGTTGAATTAGTTAATTGAGTCAAGTCCAGTTAGATTAACTCAAATAGTTTGTTGAATTACTGTAAGTTCAATTAGTTAATGCTTCCATGCATGTAACTACTACACTTCAGATAACTGAGTATTCTCTCATAAATAACTCATGCATGTCAGTTCAGACATAGACCCAGTTGAGATCAGATGGAGGGGTAGTGTACTATCAATTGCTAGAATATTCCATTGTGAATATTCCTTGCATACAAAAGGAATTCTTTCCCTGAGGATTGTGCAGTTACTTCCTCAGGTTTAGTGAGTGTGATGAGGCCAATTCACACATGTGACATCATTAGACCCCCAAGAAATATTGCGCAAGGAAATAGGAGGCTTGGAGGGCTTGAGGAGAACATATATAGTGTCTATTCAGTCTATGAGCTGTATTGTTTGATTGCAGAGAGAGCATGATAGCTTGAGAGTTGATTCTTTTTGTAACTTGAACAAGATTTACACTTGTATGATAATACAGAGTTGAGGTTTTAGGCTGAGACTTTCCCCAGGTTATTTCTTCTCTGTTATGTGTGATTGATTTCTCATTCTTAGTTATATGTGTCCTATTGATCTTGCTCAATTCGATTAAGCTTCCACAAAGTTTTGTAGAAGTAGATCTTGTATTGTGTTTTAGTATATTTCATAATATGTTGATCTACAGTGGGAATTTCTACATGTTGTATTTCAATTTGAAAACTTTTCCCAAAAAGATACTTCTAAGTGTGTAAATTTCGTAGATAAAACTGTAATTAGCTCTTTATGTTGGAAATTAGTTTTTGATGGATCTAAATCCAATGATGGAGTAGGAGCAACATGCATATTAGTTAGCCCAGAAGGGGAAAAGACTATGTTAGCATGCAAAATTGAATTTGACTGCACAAGCAACACTTCTGAATATGAAGCATTAGTTCAAGGTTTGTATAAATCCATTGGCCTCAATATCAAACACCTCCAAGTGTTTGGAGATTCAAAAATTGTGATAAAACAGGTAAGAAATACTATACACTATTTTTCTAGACATTTTAAACATTATCAATCATTAATCCAAGACCTGACTTCCCACTTTACAACGTTTACTATTTCCCCTATTCCGAGACTCCAAAACGCAAGTGCTGATCTCTTAGCTAATGTGGCTTCCAAGCTCATTCCACTAGGAGATTATAATCCTGATTTCTTTTCTATTGAATTGATTTTTAGGCCTTCTATTCCCAACAATATCACCAACTGGAGAGTCCTTAACAATGATCTAGATATCATAAGCTTTTTGACATCAAAAGGCTCTTATGATGACCAGATAGTTGACGAAGACCAGCATGATAAACAACTTAAGCAAGAAACAACCAATAATGTTATACCGAAGTCTATTGTTAAGTTGGAAGATTTATATGACCTCGAGGACAGATTCAAATGACCCACCAATTCAAAACTTCAGAGTTCAACCCTGATGTTTGAATTGATTAACCTTGGAACTGACCTTAAACCTCAAAACATTAATCTATGCCTCGGACTTATGTCAAATGAGAAATCCTCCTTTATACATTTGTTGAAGAAATATAAAAATGTCTTCATATGGAACTATGAATATCTTAAAACGTATGACACTTCTATTATTCAACATACTATCCCCAAGACATCTGATGAAAAACCTGTTCAACAAAAATTAAGAAAAATTCATCCTAATTTAGAAAATCAAATTAAATATGAATTAAAAAAACTACTGAAATCCAAGATTATTTTCCCTGTCAGACATTCCATGTGGGTCTCCAAACATGTCCCATTTAGAAATAAGAACAACGATATTCAAATATATATAGACTTCCACAATCTAAACAAAGCATGCCAAAAGGACAACTTTCCATTCCCTCCTATGAAACGGATATTGCAATCAATTGTAGGGTCAGAACTAATGTCTTTCCTGGATGGATTCTCAGGTTATAATAAGATCCTAGTACATCCAGATGACCAGCTGAAAACTACATTCAAGACAAAATGGGGCACTTATGCTTATCATAAGATGCCATTTGGGCTAATTAATGTTGGTGCTACTTTCCAAAGCGCCATGGACATAGACTTCAAAGTTTCAGTAAATAAATCAACAGTAATCTACTTATATGATATAACTATATATTCCAAAAGGTGTAGTAATCATCTGAGAGATTTAAAACAAATATTTGAGTGTTGCCAAAGGTATGGAATTTCTCTTAATCCTAAGAAATCTTTCTTCACATTAAGTGAATGAAAACTCCTTGGATTCATTGTATCCAAAGTAGGGATTCACATTGACCTTAATAGAATAAGAGAAATCTTTGAAATTCCTTTACCTATAACAAAGAATCAATGCAATATTTCCCAGATAAATTTTGTTAAAATATTTGTCCATGACTTCTCACGAATTGTTTTTCCTCTTCAATCTATGATAAAGAAAAATTCTCTTTTTAAATGGGGACACACAAAACATGAAGGTTTTGATTTGATTGAATAAGAAATCATTAATTCTCCCTCTTTAGCAACTCCAAATTTTTCAAATCATTTCATTCTATATACTTCCGCTTCCAAGAAATCATATGCAACCATATTGACACAAGTCAATGAAGAAAAATATGAAGCCCTAATCTCTTTATTTAGCTCCAATTTGTAGGGTGCTGAATTGAATTACTCAGATGTTGAAAACCAAGCTTTTGTTGTTTTCAAATCAATAAAAAACTTGAGACCTTTTCTCCTCAAAACCCACACCAAAGTAATAGTTCCATTATTAGCAATGATAAATTTGTTAATACAAGGGGATGTAGGTGAGAAGAGAGCAAATTGGGTCACAGCTCTGCAAGAATACAACATTGAAATCAGACCAACAAAAAATGTAAAAGGTCAATATTCTTGTAGGATGTTAGCAGGAGCATCTAATTTATCAACACTGCAAGACTCAGGCAATGATGTACAATCTATGAGGTAAGACTTAATGACACTGAGTCAAGTTATGTTGATATCATATTTTACTTAAGAAATGGATATGCCCCAACACAATTAAATTATAAGAAGAGAAGGGACTTGAGGCTAAAAGCTAGACAATATCAAATCATCAATGATGTGCTATTTAGAATAAATTATGATTCTGTTTTAATTAGATGTCTTGAAAAATCTGAGGTAGAAAAGGTGTTGCAGGAACTCCATGATGGACCAGCTTGTGAACATTTTGGAGGAGATACTACCATACATAAAATCCTGCATGTTGGCTATTACTGGCCAATGCTATTCAAGGATACACACAGTTATGTAAGGAGATGTAAAGTTTGTGAGACAGCTACTGGGAGACAGAGAATACCTGCATTACCATTGCAGCCAGTCAATATTGAAAACCATTTGAGCAATGAGGATTGGACATAATAGGTGAGATCATTCCTTATTCTTCTAAGAAACATAGATATATCCTTACAACAACTGATTACTTGACAAAATGGGTTGAGGCCATTCCACACAAGGTATCGAATTCTGAAAACATCATTGAAGTCATTGATCAATTTATCATTACCAGATTTGGTCTGCCATCTACCCTGATGTTTGATAATGTATCTTATTTTTCAAGCAATGCTATGATAAAATTTTCTCTTAAAAGAGGTTTTCAGATTAAATACTCTGCTAAATATTATCGACAAGGAAATGGGTTAGTTGAATCTACAAACAAAAAACTCATAAGGATTATTAAACGAACTAAGAAATTAAACTAAGACATTATCCTTTAAGGGATAAAAAAATGAAATTTTGAAGAAACATAATTATTTTAGAAAATAAAAGGAAATAAGTATACAAATCTGAGCTAATAAAAAAAAATTGTATTTTTAACTAAGTGGGATACTGAATCATTAATGTTTAAAAGGTAACCCTATCGAGTGTTGGGTTGTGTTATATTCTTTTGGACCCTATATTAGGTTGGGTGAACCTACCTATGGTTTTCGGTCCACAGTTTTGGACTCGATGGTTTTCGGTCCATGTGTTTTGCTTTCTTCGGAATGTATAATTATGTATTGTAACATTGAAAGGAATATTAATGAAAATAAAGCTGGTAGTCTCGGTTTTGAGATCTAGTGGGAAATCTCTATGTATATGTGTTTTATGTGTTATGCTCTCGCATTTTTATTTTTCCTGTCATTTAGAATTCGTATGCAGGTAATTTCTGTACGGGGTTAAAACCTACATTTGGTATCAGAGCTGTTTGGCTTCAAGGGGACGCCTTTGTTGCTGAGGGGTTTCGCTCGGGCCTGTGGTAGACCCTGTTCAGTGGGAGATCTGCGAGATCGATTCTGGTGGTGAAAGAAGATGGCGGGCAGCGGAAAGATAGAGATTGAGAAGTTTAATGGTCAGAGTTTTGAGTTGTGGAAACTCAAGATGGAGGATCTGTTGGTGGATAAAGATCAGTGGATCGCGGTAGATCCGGGTACTAAACCAACGGAGTGACCG
>APFE030558301.1:0-17100 GCA_000404065.3 Pinus taeda | reverse complement strand
ATCATCCATCATTGCTCATTTTATTATTCCAATTAAATGCTCATGGCCCAAGCAACAATGTCTATTGCAGCTAAACGAATTGGATGAATTTTGAAGGGATGTTTTTCAATAGAATATTTTGGTGTAGCAACAATGCAAAAAGTGGCATGATAAGGCTATTAAGAAAAAGTAGTTCCAACTAGGTGATTCAGTAGTTCTCTATGATTCTAGATTTAAACATTTTAAATGGAAGTTTCGTACTCATTGGATGGGGCCATATGAGGTGATTCAAGTCTTGGACAATGGGGCTGTAGAATTCAAAACCATCGATGGGCGAGATTTAGTTTTCGTTGTGAATGGGCATAGGCTTAAAGTATATTTTCAGCCCATCACAAATGAAGACTTCATGCAACAAGTGAAGCAACAATCTGAACTTCATTTGGTAGGTGGCTTTGCCAACCTATTTTGATCTAATTTCTTCTCTCTTGAAATGAAATTTAAGGAAAACCAAAGAAAAAATTATATAAATAATTAAAAAGAAGAAAAATATTTAAAGAAAAGGAAAATGAAATTTTCCTGTGACTGTGAAAATCTGTTCTACTGACATGATTGCAGAAGGATCAACCTGAAAACCAACTGGATGGAAGAAAGATCAATTCTAATAAAATGGGACTGATGCTCGAACTTTATATTTGTTAATTGTCAACGAGAAGAAGTAGGTTCAAGTAGAGGAATCAGGCCCTTATCCAAGTTTGGGATAACTGGCACAATTTTTTTTATTTCAGGCAATACTCAATTCTCGCTGCATTTATTTTATGGATCAGCACTATGCAGGCAAATATCATGGTAATTTATTCCTTTCTTCTATTCCCATTTTCGAATGAAAAAATCCCCTTATTTTCTTCTTTTTATCCCAAAAGTCTACCATCCCTTTCTTCAAGGAAATTTCCCTATTTGATTTTCTATTTCCCTCTTTTCCCTTGAATTTTTTCCCCAAAATCCCTTTTCAATTTATCCCTCTTAGTGGTTTCACTCTTGAATTCCTTGTCATAATTTTTTCCATTCTAAAAATTTATCCTTTTTCCCACTTCTTTTTTCCCTCATGGATTGGTTGCAGGATCTGATGTGAACCCACAAATCAATTGAAAGGCATATGTTAACACCAAGGAATGTCAAATAAAATCTTCTTTGTATATTCAAAATATTTTTTTAATCCACTCTATGAATTATATTCTATCATAATTCTCTTTTGGCTCCTATTATGCTACAGATATCCCTGGTGCAAGAACGTTTGTTCAAAGTGCAAGCAGATTTGGTGCAGGCATGGGTAGTGCAAGCATGTCTAAAGTGCAAGCACGATTGGTGCAGGCATGGTTGGTGTAGGCACATTTAAGTAGAGGCATGATTCAACTCAGGAATCCTCACTGCTAAGTACACCCAATTCAAAAACACATGTTTCCGTGCAGGAACACATGGTGTAGAAAAAAAATGTGTATTGAAGATTATCTTTTGTTTCAAAACCTTTGTACAAACATAACAACTATACCACCTGCCGATCATGACATTCAATTTATATTATGATTAATGCCTTGTTTCATCATTTACTAGATGAGGAATAAATCATTTAATTACAAGGATACTTTAGGTTATAAAATCTTATCTTTTTGATGAGTAGTAAAGTACGCTTGATGTGAAATCATGGAGTAAATGCAGAGTGGTACAATTCTCCCAAAATTCAATACTTACCTTCCCTTGAAAACTCATCACCCGCTAATAATAGCCTCACCCCATGTACGACCTTACATGACTATTATGTGAAATTATTTTCTAAAACGTCACCTCTCCCAATCATTATAGCTTGTCTCTACCTGCACCAATTCACATTCACATCTGTGTAATTATAATAATGAAGCATGATCCTTTGTGAAATGCTTGATATAACAACGGGTGTGTAGCTCAATTACCATTTGAGTTATTTTTGTTGTGGTATCATTTTGAAAGAGAGAGTGGGTGAATCTGAATAGACATGGTGAATATAAGGATTGAGCCACAATCCATGGAGATGGAACACATAGTTATGTGTAGGAATAGTCTTGCAATGTTACAGGAATATGCGTTTCTCCCATTCGTGCAGAAGTTTGATGTGTTTGACTCAACCGTAGAAATAGAATTTTTCTGAACCTTTGATGGGAGCCGAGCCAAGGTTGGTTCATTAGAATTTGCAGTAACAGAAGAGTCAATATCTCAGGTTACAGGGTTGCTAGTAGTAGCAGAGAAATGGTTTAAGAAGGAGAAGTTAGAAAAGAAATTGTGGCACTGGTTCGTGGTCAACCTGAAGCGGAAGGTGGACTAGAAGAATGGCTTTCAGCGGAATGCCATGATAGGGAAGTGGAAGGACATCCTATATGTGTTGCATAAGTTCCTTACATATGAGGGTCACTACTCATTAACGTTCCTCTACCACATACGCCTACTCTTGCACTCTGAATCTGTTAAGCTCATCAGTTTCCCATATTATTTTCTTAGAAGTTTAGAAAATATGGTGAAGGGGGTTTAGAGAGGAAAATCCAATTAGGCCGCATGAAAATTATATCACCAAGGGCTGATCACATTCTTAGTTAAAAAAGAGCTGGAAGCTAGAAGTGTGACTTGGGAGGAATTCTTAAAGGATTTTCAGGGACAAAGCATAGAGAAGTCCACTCAAAATAAAAGTGAGAAGAAGTCTACCCAAAAGAAGAGTGCAAAAAAACTAAAGTCGCCTCAGAAGAGGAGTGTGGGTAAAAACGAGAAATCACAAACGATGACCCCACGTCCTATCGAGACTAGGAGGTCAGCCAGGTGAAGAGTTGCCTCCTCAAGGGAGGGCTACATTCAGTCAATCTCTCTGATACTGTTGGATGACTTGCCACTTGCTTCACCAGGTAATTAAAATCTTTTGGTTCTTGTTGAGGCAGCAGCTCACACAGTGCTTGATGGTGACTATGTGTAGAAGGAAAATGACACACACTTGTCAGGCCTCCTTGGAAGAATTAAGAAAAGAAAGGTGATGTTGAGTATTATTAAGGACCCAACATAGGGTCAGATGGATGACAAGGCACAGGGTGCTGAAAACCCAAACGATTTTGAAGAGCAGGGTACTGAAACCCTTGATGTGATGAATGAGCAGGGTTCTGAAACCCTCAACGGTTTCAAAGAGCAGGGTACTGAAACCCATAGTGAGATATATGAGTAGGCTACTAAATCCCTTAACAACTCTAAGGAGTAAGGTACCGAAACTCCTGATAAGATAAAAATATAGGGCACTAAGACCCTTATTAACATTGATATTCTAGGTGTTGAAACCCTTGATGATATTACAATGCATGAATTGAAAGTTGGCTAGGATAACTTCAACCTTGATGATGATGGCACATGTCGATAATCGACTACTAAAATTTCAGTGCTTGAGGAATTGAGAATGGAGAACTACACCCTCCACTTCAGTAGTAGTGTAGAATAACTCGAGCAACATGTTTATGGCTTGGAAGTGTTAAATAGAGCCATGAAAGAGCAACATACAAAGCAGAAATGAGCAAACACAGAGTTGGTAGGGGAGGTGAAGGAGAAAAAGTGATAAGTTAAGATATGGAAGTATTAGGCTTCGAAGTGTTATGAACATCTTAAGAAGGTGACCAAGAAGCTTAAATAGGCTTGAAGCAGGAATGAAAAGCTAATGAAACCAGAGATCAATATACAAGTTCAGAATTATAGAAAGGCCCTTATGTTTTGGTTTTTTGTAGTAGGTAAAGGTTTTGTGAGGACCCACAACAACATAAGGAGGGGAGGACGTTGGTAGGCTAAATTTATTCATTTATTAACCCTTTTTCCCTTCAAAACCATAACCTTATACCTCTATTTTAACCTTGCAAACCCCCTTATTCCTACACTAGCTTTATGTTTCATGTTTAAGGGTTCCGTATGTGCTTAATTAATAATTTTCATAGATTTTATTCCTTTAAATCCTTGCAACTAATAATTCTCTTCCTAGAAGTATTTTATAGACAGTGAATTAGTCATCTTGGTAGCATGGTCGAGTGCAGCTAGGATTCTCGCACCGCTGCTGAATATTCAGCTACCATGATAGTTCACCACTCCATGTGGACACCATGTTCTAGAACGATTAACTCGAGTTGGGCTTGGAGCATAGAGGAAAATCAATGATATGGTGGAGACTAGGTCATTGACTGATTACCTATAATATCATTTTGTTATAGCCAAAGGGATTAGCATGAGTTGTTGTTGTTATTTTGTTATAGCAAAAAGGCTGAAATTGGAACAGTTGTTGTAATTTTGTTATGGTTGCAAGCGTGAATGAATTGATAAAATGTAGGACTCGGATAGAAAATGGTAGCGATTGATAGATATAGCAAGGATACTGTGATTTTGTCCTTTTGTAATTTTGTTGGTATCGCCCTCGTTCTGGGATGGATTTGAATTCATGAAGTATATTTGTTGATCTTTAATAGGAAGGAACTATGCCATGATTTCTTGATTTTTCACTATAATTCTATGTTGATGCGTTGATTATGGAGTTGAGTCTTTATGTTTCCTAAACAGGGAAATGAGCTGGTTGGATAGGGCCTAGCCAACCTAGCTCATTCTCCCTCGTGTTCTTCTCTTTTTTGACTAGGGTGTGTTAATTAATTATAATGCAAAGTGTGAAGTAAACAAATGTTTATTTTATCTTTCTACAAAGTTTAATCTGGTTTCATAACAATGTGACAGATCCCTAGTGTGCAAGCTCGATTGAAGTTTAATCTTATGATTTCCTTCTTTGAAGTTTAATCTCATTTCCTACCTGGATCGTGCAAGAATGCATTCCTACACTAGTGCATTTGCAATTTCACATATTGATTCTTTTGGTTCATTACAATAATTGTCTTTTTTTTATTTGATAGGTCTTAATCTAATCTTGAAGAGCATAATTTTTATTAACTCTTAATTTGATTCTGAAAAGCATGATATATATTTTGAAGTTCTTTTGATATTTTAAATTAAGCATACTTCTGATAATCAGAAATTGAACGTTGTTGTGACACTCTGGTCTCTTCATGCACTTTATCTTGTTTAGGAAAGATCTGATTCATGCGTAATGATTCTTAAAGGAAATATTTCTGAGTTCAAAAGGCTATGAATGCATATCAGTTAGTGTGGATAGCTATTACAGTATTGAAGCCTATTGTCACAATTAAATGATCTCTTAGATTACATGCAGAAGTTGCTTAGTCAAAAGTGTTCTTTGACTTTGGGAATTAATTCTTACTTTAGACATTAACAATAGTTGAAGCATATTTTGGTTTGATGAATTTATTTTGAAGTTTTGTTAACCTTTGAAAGATATTTTTCCTAGTACACACATTCTTTATTTTCTCGAAAGAAGGATTGGAAAACTTGGTTGCAGGAACCTTTGTCCTGCTTCAAGAATCAATCTCTTGATACATGAATAGAGTGCCATAACCTTGTCACTTAGAGTTCCTGCATAAAGATATAAATCTTCAGTACAACTGTAAAGTATACTCCCAATACCTAAGCTTTATTCTTGTACTAGTGAAAGCACATTGCAAAACTACATGAATAATAAATTAGTATAGGGAGGAAGAGCTGTAAGGATTCAAATATCTTTGAGTGTCCAATTATTAACTCGGTACATAACTATACTAAAGATAAACATAGATTTACATTTTCAAAGATTGTTTTCAATAGGGTTTGAGAATTCCTTTCATTTGTTTTCCTACAAAAGTACTTTCTTTCATATTGTAGCACTAGAATACCTTTGGTGTAAATTTCCAAGTTCTCTTTTCTTTTTTATTCTACAATATTGCAATTATGCGAGTAGGAATACATTTTGGAAAATTTCATATCATTTCTGGTATTTCTTGTGCTTCGTCTCTAAGTTTACGAAACCCCTGGGTTGATAATCAATTGTTGAAGGATTCTTCTTGTCCACAACTCCTGTTCCCAACAGTCTATGTCTAAAACTTTCATCTCTTTCATCATCAATTAAATTATAGTCAATATACTTCTGACAAAGTTATGACACATAAAAAAATTCCATAGAATAACTTTGGTTACACGAAATGATGCTTATGCTGAGGTCAACTAGTTTTGTTTAAATTATGTTATCTCTCATGATAATGGGAAGGTCTATGTTGAAGTGCAGTATTGTCCCTTGTTGGGTTCACATCCTTCTGATTTATTTCAGTTTTGTCACCCTTTCATCCTTACCACCTCTTGCTTTAAGTTCTTTCAAATAGCTTTGAGGCTGATTGTTTCCTGCAGATCGAGAACTTGATTCTCCTTTGATAATCTATTGAGGATCTTTATATCCTAGATCGACCTTGCTTGTTGGCGATATCTGAGAGGTGAGGAGATAATCCATTGCCTCCAAACCATTATTAAATTTTAAGTTCAAATACATATTTGACTTTATCTTCATAAGATCTGTTCTCATACATACAACTTCTTCCTCCAACTCTTGGTAGTTATTTTCCCATTTCGCTTCTTGATTCATAAGAATATCTTCTTTTCTATTGGATTCTTCAAGATGAGTTTTCAAAGATATTATTTCTCCATTATATGGATTCAAACTAGTATTTCCTTTCCTTTTTGACAATTCTAGCTTTAGAAATTCATTTTTGTCTTCTAGTCTATCATGACAAGTTTTGTTTGTCCTCTAATAAATGAACTAGAATGTCCTTAAGCATGAAATTCTCTTCTAACTTTGGATTTTGAAGTTTATAATATTAATTATTAGAATTATACATACATTATTCTGCACTCATATGTTTCTCTTTCAATAGCTTATTCTTCTTCCTAGTCTTCTTTAGCTCCAACAGTGCTCTAACTAGTTCTACCATGAGGTCCACCACTCCTTCTTCTTAAGAATTTGATTTCTCCTCAAACTTGGTGTCAAACTAAAATTCCATGAGAATTCATGGGTTTGAGATGATTCTTCATTGCTTTCCTTAGATGAATCATTGTCTTCCTTAGAGTAAAAACTATTTTTCTTTTGAGTCTTGTTCCTCTGATATTCCTAAGCTTTCTCTTTGCTCTTTTGTTCCTTCTCCTTATCTTTCTTCTTATATTTATATGTAAAATTAGAAGTAAAGTGTCCTAATCTACCACTTTCAAATATCTTAAAAGGTAGATTACCTTTGTATTTTCACGAGCCTATTTTATGTTTCCTTAAAAACTAAGACATATCCTCATATCAGTCACAATTATAAAACTCATTGTGTGTTTTATGCTCTTTTCATGTCTTTGAGGATTTGAAAATTTCTTCCTTTAGCTCTGAATTCTCTTCTTTGGTTCTCATCAATTATTTGATGCTTCCATGCAATTGTTCTAATTTTACAGTCTTTAATTATGTCATATATTCTATGTCTAAGATCTTGGCATTAAATCTCCTTGTGAGAAATTTTAAAACTTTTTGGAAAACTACCCCTTATTTAATGTCTTCAACAAGCTCTCTAGTCATATTGGCTACATCAACAACCCAAAGGAAGTATCCAATAATGATTTATTCCTCATTCATTATAATTTTTTCAAATTTCATTCTATAATTTTGAAGTTTCACTCGCCTTACCTTTTCATCTCCTTCGTAGAATTTCTTCATCTTGTCCCAAGCTTCTTTATCTAATTTTTAGTCCAGCACCTTTAGCATATTGGATTATTTAAGACTAAATACAATTTGTTTATTAGCATTTTCATTAGTTTTTTGCACTCACCTTTCATGAGGAATTGTAGGTGGATTTGTTGGAACTATGTATCCAAATTCTATTGCAGCCTATACATCCACTCGAAGTGGCATGATGTACGCTTCCATTATGACTCTTGAGAATACATAATTAACTCTAGCGAAGATTGCTAGTCTAGTTGTGTATGTACCTCTATTTTCCTAATGTTTCATGATTCCCTGTCAGTCTACCTTCCAAGGATTAAAGTGTTCCTGAAGGAGCACACTTTAATACTAATTGTTGGGAATCATGAATTACTGAAAGGGGGGGATTAAATAAATAGTTTTAAATATTTTCTTATTTAAACAAATATCACACAACAACAACACAACAAAAAGGAATCCATAATTGAACAATGTTTTTAATGTGGAAACCCTTCCACGAGAAAAACCACCAAATTTTTCTTTTATTATGATGTAAATTTAAAGCACCCACTCATAACAGTCCCCAACCCCCTTAGATCAACATGAACTAACATGCTCAAAGGAACCAACCTCATATCGATAGAAACACCAATCTACCACTACCAAATAGATCTACTCCTTTATTGGGTTTTCAAATTAAGAACTCCAACAATGTTATTTACCTTAATTATAATTTGTTATCATTTCTCATACGTAGACACTTCAACTTCTGCACCTCACATATTCCTCAATGCAATATTTTCTCTTCTATAGGCACACATGCAATTGCAATCTATAACACTTTTTTTCTACAAAATCACTATCAGGTTCCATTGCTTTTAGTTTTTTTTCTCTACACACGATGCACTAAAACTAGTTGTCTCACACATGCCCTTCACTTATTTGTTGTTAGTTTATTTCATTCCCATTACACATAGCCTGAGAATAGGTACTTCAATTAATTATATTTCATCTCAATGAGTTTATTCAGTTCATTCGCACCACAATTTGTTGTATATCTCCTCTCACACTCTACTCCTTCACCTTAATATCTCAATCAACTCTTTATTTACTTCCACCAACTGAGTTATTCATTTAAATATTTTCTATATACAATTTTGATTGCGCCAACTAGCCAACTCTTATGTTTCATTCTCTATGGGTGCTTATCCATCACTTATCATCAGCAAAAAAAGATCCCATCATCTATTTTCTATAGTTCTCCATTATCTAGTGATGTAACGAAATCATTTGATTTCTTAAATAATCTTTATGCCAAATTATTTACTATCCAATCTCCTCACTACTTGAGATCCTTTTTCATATGAATACAACTATGAACAAAGCCTTACCACATCATGTTCTTATTGTCTTATTCGGGTTTGGGCCTTCTCCATCGCTACACTCGAGCAAGCCATCATGAAGACATAACTACTTAATAGCTCATATTTCCATCACCATACTAAACCCCAATATAACTCGATAATTCTATAACACAAATAATCTTTCACAAACACAACCTACTAGCACAATTCCCGATCTAGTGCCACATCATCAGTTGACAATGCTAACATCACCATTCCATTTGGCTTCCCTTAAATGGTGCCACTTGTCACATGGATTTCTCCCACTTGGCCATCCAAAAATTCCAAAATTTCCTTCCATGTGTAACTTGCACAAGTGGCCATGTCATCATCCATGAGTAGTTAGAATAATCTCACTCACTAAGTCCTTCTCCCATGCAATTAATCTATATGACGAGGAAATTTAGGTTCAAGTTTTATTCCTATGTTTCCTTTGAAGAAAAACCTTTAGGGTTGAATTTCTAATTGACAATGGAACTTCACCATCATACGAATCTATGTTCTTGAGTTTATGTTTCAGAACCTTGTGCTCCTGGACCCCCAAATACCTTGAATCTGGGACTCTTCAACACTTACATCCCTAAATATTTCAATTGGACCAAACAACGAGATGATCCCAAACTAATTATGAGTTCAAGCATTTCCACCACACAATCCTTATACCATTTTCAAATGGCCAGGACCTATGAAATTATTCAACCGAGGTCGCACTTGAATTCAACCTAAAATATCTCTTCAACCCTTGGGAGAGTTTGTAAGTTTGATATAACATTGGAAATTTCTTCCAATTGGCTATCCATCGAGGCACTCAATGGCGGAATTTGATTTGTTCTTCTACCCATACAATATATGTAGCAAATAGGTCCTTGAACCATTCATCCACAAGTCAAAGTCATATTGTTTTTAAGGATTCCTAAATTATTCTAATACTATGATGGTTCTCTAATAATGACCTCAAAAAAACTCTTCATGCTTCCTTCACATCAAAGACTACACAACATCAACCTTCAAGACCAATCATAAGTGTCATTCAATTACAAAAATGTGCTTATCAGTCTCAAAAAATGTGCCCAAAAATCTCCAACTTTGTATTCAACGCTTTCCAACGTTGTGTCCAGCAACATTGTTACTTTGTGTATTAGCATGACCAAAGCTTATTGTTATCTATGTATTAGCAAGTTACTAAAGGAATTGTTACTCTGTGTATCATCATGTCCAAAGGTCATTTTTCTTTATACATTGGCAAGTTCTCGAAGCCATTGTTACTATGTGAGTTGGTGTGCCCGATGGTCATTCCTCTCTATTTTAGCAAGTTCTCAAAGGAATTATCACTCTATGTATTGGTGTGACTGAAGTTCATTGTTCTCTATGTTATTGGAAAGTTCTTGGAGGCTTCTGTTGTCTACTTTTTTTTTTGTTCCCAAAGGAACTTTGTCCTTCCTATATTGGCATTCATGAAGGCATTGTCACCTGTGGTAGTGACGATGCTCCAAAGGAAATTTGTCTCTTCGGTTATAATCATACTCGAACATGATCTAATCTATGGCATATTAGTTTATGGTGATGGTGGCCCCCGATGGTGTGGGGCATAAGTATGTGGAATAAGATCAAACTCAAAGGTTTTGTGTATATCTTTATGGAATGCATTCAAGTTTGAAGGTGCGGTGTGTGGATTTAGGACATATTGGGAATGCTTGAAGGTTTTTATATCTACAATATTGTTTTTTTTTTAATATTATATGGTTAATCTTGAAGGATTGCCTAGTATTTTCAACATCATGATCACAAAATATTAATCAATTTTTAAAAAATGACATGAGGGACTTATAAAGTATCCCAATTGGTTTTAATATAGTCTTTCTCGGAAAGGTCATAGGTTCAAGTTTGGAGGAGTCCATATTAACCTAATATTTTCCTACCAAGTATATTCTATTGAATAGTTACTTGGATCAAAAATTGCATTTTTGTAGAAAAGAAACTGGAAAAAGTTCAATTTATAGATAACAAACCATTTTTGTAATGTTTTTGTGGCTAATTTGAGTGCTTAATAATTTTTTAAAAAGGGGGGAAATGGATTGTACTGACATGTGATCTATGCAAGGAGCATGGAAAGTAATGGGGACATGCCTTGAAGCACAAGAAGTTGTTTCAAAATGTTTTTAACAAAAGTAGCATGTGTAATAAGGATTTATATGAATATGTTTGGAAATAGGGTTTCGCGAAGAGCTTGTCGTTCTAGTTTGAAATATTATGAAAAGTTGTCAACACTAGTTTGAAGGAATTCGGAACCTCAATCAAGTTGAAACCTATTACAAGATCTTTATTTCATACCATCGATGTTTGTGCCTCAATGAGGTTGTAGCCTATTGCAAGCTGACTCTTATACATTTTTTAGTGTTGGCGCCTATAGGAGGTTAGCGCCTGCAAATTTATTTTTTGGAGGTGCATGCCTCTTACAAGTTGGTTCCACCAAATCTAGGTAATTAAATTTGAAGAAGATAACAATAATCTGTAGTTTTCTCGTATAAGGGATTCCGCGTACATGTAGTGTTAGCTTATGATGATGTGATGATGTTCTTTAATAATGCATTATTATGGTTACATTTTTTTATTAATTGGTAAATTTTTTAAATTGATAAAAATTTTCTGATACATTAATTCAACCCACCCTCTTAGTATAATCCTAAGAGTAAAAATTAGTATCAGAGCTACTTCATTTAGGAACAGTTAACACATGGAATTTTTATCATAGAGGACATATAGAAATTTTATCGAGTTGCAACTGCTCAAGATATTTAATTTTAAATCAAGAGACACAATTATACTATACTAATATGTGCAACCAAATTCACAACATAGAACAACATGCATAGACATGTAATAAGAAAACCACAAATACATAATGATATCTAGGGCAACGGAATTGGGAAAAATTTCTGAAGCCGGTTTTCAATAATCAATGAATTAAGAAACTATTACAATTGCTAGCTCTAGCTTTGAGATGAACCTGCAAAAGAATAATTGTTCTCCTTCTCAACGAACAAGCTCTATTCAAAACATAACCAAATATTTTCTCACAAATGCCCCTATTTCCTTATGAAACTCACAAAGAGATGACACCTTATTCTTTAAGATTCCCTCCAAAACGATTGTGTTAGTCCCAAGGATTGATCACTAATTGCATGTAATACTTGTACACTCAACATTAGTTTACAATTGATGTTACACTATCTTGGAATCTCAACCAAAACTAGGTAATTCAAATTCCTTGCATGCATGAGATATTTTTGGTTGAATTTTTTAGGTTCCTATACCAATAGCAGTCATAATTTCGAATGACTAAGGTTAAACTTGTAATATTGTACATACCTTTGCTTTTTGCAAATGTTTTCCATATTAATAAAGTAAAAAATGAAAAGATTGTATGTCTTAAAAGAAAAATCAAAGGACAAAAAGGAATAAGAAAAGGTCCAAAAAAGTGAAAAATGTGAACCCCAAAAACAAAAGACCATGAAAGTGTGCAAATCAAAATGCCACTACTATTTACTTTTATGCATAATAATGATTGTGTGCAGTTTGTTATTCAGGCCACAATCCATAGTAATCAAACTACATAATCTTGATTATGCCATGCTTTAAATTTCATGTTGATAGTTAAACAATAAAATTTGACCAAACTGTTTAATCTTGGCAGATCATTAGATAGGTAGAGTAAATAAAAGGAGCTCGTTAGTTTAATTTGAGCCCTTGGATGATATAAGGTTAGAATTAGATAGTTTATTTTGTAAATAAAAGAAAAAAATTGATAAGGGTTTGCTAGCCTATATGCACCCTAATAAAGTGAAGAAAAAATGGTATGGTGAGTTAGTGGGTAACTAGTAGGAAGGTTGCAGAAATATCATGTGATTACATAAACACACTTATGTCATTGTTTTAAATGAATCTTTCTAATATGCATAAGTAGAGGACAAATCAAAGGCAATGGTTCACAATTTGATTTTTTTAGAATCCCCTCATACATTTTAACCCCTATGACACTCACTAGCTTCCCTTTCAGAATAAAAAACCTATAGTTCTCTAAATCAAAGAAGCTCAGAGCATTTCTATGACTTCTGGTGGGACCAGACCCTTGGCTTGACGACTTAAGGAGGAAAGGTGTTAAATTCCCTTATAAATCATTCATTCCCCTCATAAAACCCCTTTTCCTAAGGTTAAGTTCCCTTGCCTAGGAAAGCCCCTTTATAAACATGTTTTATGTGCAAAACCCACCAAATACATTTATGCTAAATACTAAGTGTATGGAATGGGCATAGGATTTCACATACCTAAGTAAAAACACCCCTTCCACTAATCTAACCCCATATTAACCTTTTTAATTAAATATATAAAAAACATGAAAAACTCATTTACCCGTATATATTTAACTCCCTTATATAAATTAACCCCAACCCTTAGTTTATTTATAAACTATATTACTACACCATATCCCACAAAATAAATTAAAACCCCACCCTGAGTCCCTAATCCCTCATTATAGACTGGCACGATCCCCTAACTTTGGATCAGTCATTAAACTAATCCTCAAACCACTGCAATTAAATCCCTAGCCCCCACATTAATTCCCATTATTTACCCCCGCGCAACTTTACCTCCTGATCACCACTAATCGTCGCCCCCCCCCCTCCCCCCCAATATCCAATGGCCCATAATCATATCAAATACGCTCGATGTCCACCCTTTAACCACCAGATAGAATGGTTTCCCCCCTGACCCCCGATGCTATGTGTCATTAAATGAATGGAATCGGGCGACCCGTCTCGAATACTACCAACCCACAAAAGTGGTGCGAAATAAATTGCTTACCACCCTCTCCCTAAATGACAAAACGTATACTATTAGCTGTGCACCAAAATTCAAAAAAGTCAAACTTTTACCCGTTTAAACACGAAAACCCAGTTTTGCTCGTTTTCGCCTGTGTGTGCAATAAAACCCTGTGTAACACTTCTGCACTACTTGAATCATCTACTAACCAATTTAAGCATGGTTTACCTCCCAAAAGCACTTTCGACTCACTCCATAGACCTATAAAGCTTGATAAATCTATTAATGGCCCTCCTTGTCAATCCAACATTTTCCTAACAGTTTGTTTTATTTTACAAGTGATCAAGAGACCACAGCCTTGGATAAATAGTCATAAGATCTGTCTACTCCAATATTGTTATCAAAACTATTCAAACAAAGATGGAAAATAAAATATATAGTTAGAAGACAAGCACAGGAAACATGAAATTAAATGATTTACTATTGAAAGAGATAGTAAAAATCTAAAATATACAGTGAAGGTAAAAGGACACAATCAAGAATAGTCAAAGTGTATCAGGGTTAAAGAGTATCAGATTGAAGACCAAATCAAGAAAAGAAACTAGCATGAAAGCAAATAGTAGGGAAGAGAGTTACAAAGCATACAAATTCATGTTAAAGTGAAGATAGATGAAAAAATAGAGTAGTAAAAGTAAACATGGAGGTAGTAAGGATTAAACAAAGATGAAAACACTTTCACCAGTGATAATGAAGTTTATCCAAAGTAAAAGTGAAAAGTAGTTAAAAGAAATTTAAGGTTAAAAGATGAAATCAGAGCAGAAATGTTACATTCTTCAAAAATTTCCTATTCAAGTTGTAGTTTTTCAGAAACTAGTTCAGCCAATCCAAGATGAATTTTGAGAAACTAGAGAAGTTTTGTTTTCCTAGAAGGCTGATCTAAAAAACCCTATCTCACTTTTTACACAGGTACTACCAAAATTGAGATAAGCGCATCTCTTCACAACCTGTTTTTCGGACAATGCAAAGTCCTGTTTTTTACATCTTTTTGTAGAGAATATTGTGAACATCTGGAGATGGATTTTGGGAAACTGAGAGATTTTTATCTCAAAAACATACTTATCTAAAATAACCTCTTTAATTTTTTACATATCTATCTACGATTGAGATATAAAAGGGTATCAATGGACCCTAATGTTGTAGAATTGCTGGGGCAGAATGCACAAAGAAATGATCCAGTTAGTGACTCGGATGCCTCGTCATCAATTAAGAGGTGCTATCAAATTAGAATTTTTGTTATTTTTCACCCTCGATCCATAAATATAGTGCCAAATATATTCATTAGTTTTTAGTGTCCTTTATTTAAGTTATATTAATGTAAAACGGTTGGAGATATTTGTAAAACCAATCTTGATATTTTTTCAAGATATTTCAGTTTAGAATTTGTATAAATACTTCTTCATTTGAAGTATTCTGGGTGGATTCCAACACGTTTCTACAAAATGTTTCTCTCAAATCATAGTTCTATTGTACCAATGACTAGATTGGCTTGCTAGATCAAGGAATAAAGATTAGATATTTTACAAGATTCTTGTGTAAAGCGAAATACAAATAAGTATTTTCTTATATTCAATGTTATGTTCCTTATGTCTTTTCCATATTCTTTTCTGTAAATTTATCAACATAGAAATGCATTACAAAGAATGATATTTTAGAAATTGCTTGAATGCACTCTGTCTTGACTGTTTTACATTATGAATGTTTTCTCCTAAACTATCTTAGCTAGGGAATTCTTAACTGCTCCTTAGCTTCCATATTTTCTTCCCTAGTCTATAGCAAAGGATTCTTAATTGCTCTTTGTTCATGATCACCCTCTGTTCTTCATTTAGATCCCAGTCCAAGGATACTTAAGTGCCCATTCACCCTGGTTAGAATCACTTCACCCATTAGGCCCAAATATTTACCTTTTGCTTTGCTAGCCTTCCCTGTCAACATTCGCTTTAATGATCTAATCCAGTTATTCTATCCATTTGTTGACTCCATAGCCTAATGGCTTCAAGACCTAGCTCTATCCATCTACTCCAAGAATTCCACCACCCAATATTAAAAATCAAAACCCGCTTGAACTTTCATAACTAGGCTAATATCCAAACAAACAATGCTAAATTATAAAGTGAGAGCCCTCTCTCGACTTAGGTTGGCTAGAGCCTAAGCCTAAAAGATTGGTTTCTGGTTACCTGAGCGATCTTTTTCCTTAACCTTGGGAAATTACTGGGTGATAACATAGTACCGACCATACTGGGGTAGAACTAACATTTTCTTCAGAATTGTTTTACAGGTTTAGATCTAATCTATGATGGTGGACAATCATTAGACACACAAAGGTTAAAATGATCCACCTAGCAACTCCAAATCAACTCCACAATCAAAACTCCACTCGAGGAATGAACCTGAAAGAACTGTATGAAAAGTTTAGGCTTTTAACTTAGATTGTTTTCCAAGACATTATGTTATTTCTCGTTGATAAAGTTTTTCAATGTATATTATATTTTAGAGAACATTTTAGATTAATTTTTGATTAGTTTCCTTTGAAAATTGTAAATATAAAATCTCCTTACACACTTGAGCAACAATCTTCTAACTCTTATGAAGATAATTTTCCAATTGAGGAGCATCTAGCAATCAAAGCTAATCATACAATCCCTGTACATATTCCAGTACCTCATAAAGTTCTTGATAAATATAAGCCACTCATTTTACCTCATACACTTCGTTCTTTTCATAACAATTATTACAAGCTTCTCCCTAGATTTGATGGAGAGAATGGTATCACTACTCAAAAACATATTCAAGGTTTTGAAAATTATCTAGACTTATTTGAAATTGATGAAGATGATGTTATTATCAAGCTTTTTTCTCTTTCTTTGGAAAGTAGAGTAAAGAGTTGGTTCAACAATTTACCTGATGCAAGTGTCTCAAATTTCCAACAGTTTGCCAAAATTTTCCTTGATGGATGGATAATCAAGGTCAATCTTCTAGGGAACATAGAAGAATATAATCATTATAAGTAGAACTTTGGCATAAATCACATATAGAAAGACCTTTGTCGACGCATTTCGAACCAACTAGTGTGGTTCATCATCCGGACTAGTTGAAGAGACAGATCCAGCCACATATTAAATAGTTCGAGCAGAGCCTGCAACGGCTATCTTACCCAACGACTAATTTTGACCTACGGACCAGAGTCAAAAAGTCAATTAG
>APFE030558299.1:0-11967 GCA_000404065.3 Pinus taeda | reverse complement strand
AATAATAATAGTGGGCTTCTATGGGGCTCAATAGTAACAATATGGGTGCTACATGGGTACATCAATATAATAAGTGGGTTGTACTAATAACAATAAGGGGTTACTCTAGTAGTATAGGGGCCTAACAGGGGAATACAAAGTTGAGAATCGAAATGGAAGTGAAGGGGAAAAAGACAAGGAGGAGTCACCTAGGGTGTCTCTAGAACCCACTCAGAAAGAGACAACAATTGCCCTCAATTCCCTCAGCACCCGTATCAAATAAGAAGGAAAACAACAGAGGCAAACCCCCTTATACTTTAGAACAAGAAAAGTCCAAACTCCAAGCAAGGTTCAAGATAAGGCAGGGAAAACCCCAAACTGCAACAAAGGTTCCCATTGCTATTGAGGACTCACCTAAACAGCAGGAGAAGATGGATCCTCTTATAAAAACTCAATAAGAAGGATACTCAGGACAAACCTCAACTAAGCCTCCTGTCACCTATGTGAGAAGGCCTATAACTAGATCCACCTGATCTAAAGGAAAAGACATCCTATAGGAGATAGAGTGGGACCTACGAGAAGCAGAGGTAGTCCTACAAGAAACTCTGTTGAACCTACAGGAAACTTAAAAATTGGATGAGGAAGGATGTAAGCTGCTAGAAACAAGGAGAGAAGACCCACAACTAAGGGAACCTAGTGCTCAACCTAACCTTGACTCCTACTACAGATTTATTGAGAGGGGGAGGGTCTCTCCGCAAATATTTTCCATTCCATTATTCTTTGAGATTGAGGAAGAAAGAGACAAAACACATAGACAGATGTACATTACCAAGTTGAATGGAGTGCAGGACATTGGCCACATGGAGGGAAATCTCAAGGAGATGGGTAGAAAACTAGGTAGCTAGAGGGACATTGAGGCCATAATGAAAATGCATGGTTCAAAGGACAGATACAAGAAATAAAGAATCATTCGTTATCCATGGCCACTCTATCTTTGGAATCCATCCAGTGCACGATGCCAACTAAGTCCTATGTATTGTACCTTAAGGAACAATGGCTATTGTTCTAAATCAAGACCCTTGCATAGACATGCACTATGCCATACTAAGATTATAGATATTTCATGGATCTCTATGACAAAAGTACATTAGAGTATATGGATAAGATGTCTAAGCTCTAGTTGCATAACATGGCTTTAACATATATGAATGTATGAGACCCTAATCAAAATTTGAGGGATTTACAGTTGGTGGGTTTGGCATCATGGATGACCATGACGAAGCAAAGGCTACAGAAATGAAGAATATATTGGCAATGGAAAAAATTGTGTCTCTCATGATAAGAGATAATTAGTCCCATCCAATGGATGTCATTAGAACATATAATTTAATTGCGAAGGATCCTCAACTTGCATGTAGGTATCTTCCTGGCCCAGAGCAAGCAATTATAGATTTTGGGGATATGATCAGACTATTAGGGGATGATAGCATGCAATATTTCCAAAGGAGATGTAATACTTTGCCATATAATTTGAAAATCAGAGAGTACCATTCTCCTCAAAGGATTAGAGAAGCATTGAATATGACACCCATGTACAAACAAACCATCCAAAGGCACAAACTCAATTGGATTGCCTTGAGACTTAGCCCACCACTTCTCTTTGGAATGTTAGAAGGAGAGAAGGAACAGGAAGAGAGAAAGTAGTGGGAAGAGGTAGAAAGGAAGGCCAGATTCTATTCATAAGAAGAGGAAACCACAAAATAAACATGGGTGTGAAGGAGGCCACTAGAGCCATGAAAGACATGGATATTGATTGAGTTGCTTAGAGGCTAAGAAACAACTTCAATATGGGGGTCATGATTAACCTCATCATTGGGTAACTATATGGACCTTAAGTCACCTCCTAGCTTAGTCAAATCAACTCTTCTCACAATTTATTACATGTTCTGATTATATTTTGTTTAATGACATGAGTTTAAGTGTGATGTTATGCCTAGTGGACTAATATGCATTGGATGTAGGTTTGAAAGAGAAAATCGAGGAATTTTGGCAAGATAAAGGTTTGTAGCCTAAATGGGACAAGGAAGAGATATTGTAGGAGGTAAATACTCCTCATTTACTCCTCCCTCATCTAAATATTCCTCCATTAATCACACCAACTTAGAGTACAAGCAGCCAAGTCATGAAGATCAAAAGGCAGCCGAGCAAGTGATAGTCAAAAACTTAGTTGATCTTGAGTTTGGGAGTCGAGCCTCCCTAGATTTAAGGAAAGTCATTGGGGACTTCAATTTTATAAGAAATAGGCCTAGAGCCTCACTAGGATTCGAATTTATTTTTTAAAAAAAGTGGTTATTTTTGAGCTCTAGACTTGTGGAAGACATTGCTATGGAATTTTTTGTTTTGTTAATGAGATTTAGTTTTTTTATGGTCAAGTATTGATTTAAATCACATGGATGAAGCTCTTTGGTTAGGGCCCAACCCTAGAAGGAAAGGCTACTCTTATTGTATCTGTATGCTTAGATTGGTTTCATAGATTCATGATTAAACTATTCTTAGAAGTACTTCGTTATAGGCAATGTAGATTTGATTAATTTTTTATTAGTTTGTTTCCATTTGTTTTCTACTTCACTAGCTGGCTACAAGGGGAAAAAAGAATCACAAAGATGCTAGTAGGTGTCTTAACCTCACCTCTTCCTTCAAGGATCACGATTTGAGGAAAGCACCCCTATGCAGCCCCAAAAAGACACATTTCTATTTTCTCATAAAATTTAGGATTTACTGTACTTGAACCAGAATTTGATATGTTTGCAAGTGTAGGAATTAACTACCATATCTTCCATCTTTAGTATTACAATAGATATCATCAATAATTCCATTTCATTTTGAAATTTTCCTCATGCATGAAATAGAGAGTTAGCTCATTAAACATTGTTTTTATAGCTCATTAAAATTCTTCTTGTTTACATGATTTCTTGGAAAATAACAATGTTTGATGTAGAGAAACTATTTCATTAGTAGAGAGCTATCCCATAGCGAGAAACCACCTTCTAGCTTAATCCATCCATAATCATTTATTGCTTCCAACAAGACCTTCACCAATTTCATCATTTTACATAGAAACTCCTCCAAGCATGTTGAGGAAACCCAACCATCTCCTAACCTTGGTTTTGAGTTATGAGTGACCCTAGGAATTGTCTCACTCCATTACACCTATCAGCCACCTTCCCTAAGCCTTCAATCACCTCTATCACCAATCATTCTCCTCTCTGCTATATCTTGTAGAAATACAGGGAATCATGTAGGTTTTTAGTACATCGAGTAGGTTTTCCTGTAGTGGCCTCTTTTGACGCCAAAATTTAGCAAAAAAATGTAGGAAGCAACACAAGGATACCTCAGGGTCTCCTAAACATCCCAACCATTCTCCAACATCCATAATCCTCCTATCATATCATCAAAAGAGATTAGGGTTCACAGTTGATTTTTCATAAAAATAATAAAAAGGAAGCAACAAATATATTTAGTCTTTTACATGAACAATAGTGGTGTTTGATGTTCTGAACTTCCACACTTAGGACAATAGCATTTCATACATGTTAGCTTGGCATTCTTGTAAAGCATAGTTTCTCAGCAGTTTGTTATCGAATGGTGTTTTTTTAGCATAGTATTTAAGTCATTTTCATTATTGCAATAGGCAAGATTTCTCTTAGAGTATATTCCTCTTTCTTTGATTAGTAATCAAGATTCTTCTAAATCCATGGAAGTCTGACCTGAAAGAAATAGTGCTTTCTTGCCACTTGAACAATAACAAAAGGTAGAAATATCAATTTCACTTGTGTATACAACACTGTCACCTCGAAGTTTGTACAAACCCTAGGTTGATAAAGTAAATCTGGTAGCTCCACGAGTTGCATCTTTCTTGCTGAAATACTTGGTCTCATCAAAGGGTAAGGCCAAAGTTGATGCCCCAAAACAAAACCCTCCTAGATCTTCTGTTGATGATGATTCTCGAAGAAGGCAGAATTATCCTTGCCTCATCTGTGAGGAGGATCATTAGACTAAGGATTGTCCCTGATGATCTGATGTTAATCGCATGCTGAAAGAGACTCTCGCTGTCCTAAAAGAATGCTTTCCATAGCCATCTATTTTTTTCTTTGCAAACACGGTTTGGATATGTCATCAAGTCATTACATTGGTTTTGTTGATGGTGCTTATTGTACGACACATAACCTCTCTTCCACAACATGGGTACTCTATGACCCTAATGATGAGCTCATTAACTTACAAGGTATCTTGCTTTTTTGATGAACCAATAATATTTTTGAATAAAGTGGAGTTTTTGAACTCTTGTGAGAAGCAGTTTCTCTTTGAATTAGGGATATAATTGTCAAGTTGGATTCACAACCAGTTGTGTTACAACTAAACAATCATTACTTAGTAAGAAATCCATAAATATTGCATATGTATCTATGTGTTACATTGCTGGAAATAAATTTTGATTACATTACATATCAACATATTCCACATAATTTAAATACATTAAGTGATGCGTTGGCAAATTTTGTCCTTGATAGACATTTACGTCATTTGTAAAAATTGAATCATGTTATAAACACATAAGTAGAAATAAAAATTGCATATATATATATATCACATCTTCCTCAATGTTTACAAAAAAATGTCAAAAGATAGAGTGTTCTCAAACATTTGGCTTTAAAACACTACAAAATGTGTAAAAGAGTAGATAAACTATCAAAACTGCATGGTGCTCATGATAGCACGAGACTGCTCTGATCACTTGGCCTAGCAATCGACCCAGTCTCACAAAGACTCTGAGAGTATGTCTATGCCAATCTAGTGGAACATTGTTGATAGTGGCATAATCTGGAACCCCTCGAGTGATTGCCTCTAGATTGCACTCCATATTTCCTAAGGGGTGAGCCCCTTCCTCGTAGGCTGCACCCACTATCGGATGGGCAGCTCACCGTATTATTGGGAACACATCTCATAGTCTCTCTAGTCCCACATCTTTACATTTATCATAAGTTAAGTCTTATCTTACACTTTTATAAATGTCATGAAACTTGAAAAAAACAAAAAGCAAGTTTTTACCTGGGTCAGTCCACTATTCACCTAGTGGTAGAGGCAAATCTTGATCCCCTCTAAAATTTGTGTCAGACTAAGCATAGCCACCTACCACAAGCTGTTAGCATTCAAGCCAACTGAATAAATGTGGTGTATAATGCATATGTTTACCTATGCCTCCTCGAGGCATGAGTTGGCTCCATCTCAGGAGCATTAGATCTCGTGGGGTAGGATGTGGTACTTATGCCCATTGATACTAAAAGAGGGGCACCCGCTCCAAGGTGAAGGTGACCAGTATAGAACTAGACCCGAATTGCTTCAGGTGTTTGTGCTTACCGTTGGTCAGTTGTTGCTTCATGTTCGCCTAGAGGCCTCTACACCAGTTGAAGATGGTGGGGGTAAAACATAAGATAGCATACAAGAATTGAGACTTGGTAGCCTCATGCACATATTATGTTCTAGATAAGGGTGCCATGGTGAACAAAATTATTCTAACAATGAGGTTGTTGGTGATTGTTGCAATCTTCACCTTTCCTTCGTTGGTTATCTCGCCACCAAGACAATATCTCTGAACTAGACTCCTCGTACTTTGAACTCCTTAGCGAGATCCAAAGACTTGAATTTCTTCTCTTTGGCACGATAACCGAGTGATGAAATAGATGCCCATCTCCTCCAGTTCCAGTTGTTGCCCTTTGATGATGAAGATACCTTGACCTACATCCCAAAGGCTGATTAGATAGGGTAGAAACTCCATATGAGCCCTCAACCATGTGGTCCTGAAGAATAGTGAACAAATTGATATGTTAAGAGTACAAAACAAGAAAAAAGATGAAAATGTTACATTTTCTAATTTCTATCCTAGATGCAGGAAGAAACATTCATTATGAGAATGTTCTCTTGACAATAATATATTTTTTTTAGATGTGGAGAGGTTCATGCTACATAGGACTTCCCTTTAATATCAAGACTCATGTTCATAGAAGACCTTAGGAGCCTTGTCAAATAGGTATGGCACAATATCCTAATGGAGAAATTCCTTGTTATGCACAACCACAAAGTGAGTCAAGCACCACCCTACTATGGAAAAATTGGCCATGTGAGCCACAAAACTCATCCTCGTTAAAGGGATGGCAATGTTCTTATGGTAGAAACATTCACTAACCTCAATATTTCCAACAATATCCTCAATATCAACCTCAAAATTATTCTACACCCAAACCTCCAAAATGTGCCCATCCATAATTCCAACCTCAATTGACTACAAGTCAACCCCTTCAATTACCATGTACTTCATTTCCTCAATTAAATGAATTACCTTCTTATCTACTCGCTAATCCCAATAATAATGTGCCTTAACAATCAATTTATAATATCCAAGCCCAAATGTTTCAAGCTTATATAATAACTCTTCTATATTTAAATGATGTCCAAGTTAGATCTCCTCAATTTCTATCTAATAAAATACCCCTTGTTGTCATTCAAGAATATAAAGAGGATAAATCTCTTGAAGAGGAGGAAACTCCTCAACAAGGAATTACTCCTTAGAAGGAATATATTCATACACAAATAGATGAAAACAAAATAAAATCAATTCCTACAATTCGTATAGCTAAGCAATGATCTATTTCATTACAAAATCCTCCCTTTTTGAAGAGATTACAAATTGATGAAGGTATAGATAAGAAAATAGTTTTATGTGATTATAACATGTTAGATGAATTTGAAAATTTTTGGATTAAATTCCATTGCCTCAACCTTTAAAATAAATCCCTATTTTTCCAAAAGAAATAAAGGAGTTGTGTATTGAAAATCCTAGAAGAAAATGAAAATAATTCTAAAGAGTGCAATTGAAGAGAAATATTGAAAGCATTATGATGCAAAACAAAACATTGTAAAATACTTAGATCCCCTTAATCCAATTGTAAATTTGCATACCAATGGAATTGAAATTTCAAACACTTTGATTGTATTATGTGCAAATATAAACATTATTTCAAAATAATAAGATGGATAAGGTGAAATTAACTAATATTCAATATAACCCTACTTTATTGGAATTAGAAGATATAGATGTTCTCATATGTAAGGGTATATTAGAATATGTATAATTACTACTATATCCATGGGAGTATCCTATTTATTTTATGATACTAACTCCAAAAACTAATATATGATTACATCTGTGATTCTTGGTAGGCCAAGGTTAGCTAATATTGATGCATTCATAAGTTGTAGGTCTAGTTATATGTTCACTTCGAGTGGAAATACCACTAAAATGTTCATAGCATATGTGCAAGTAAGAAAAATAATTGAAATATAAAATGGGAAATGAATTGAAGGAGATGGTGGAAATAATGAAGATATTAAACTAGTTTTAACTATCTCACAAAATTATGAGGAGGATTAATTTGTGAATTTAATGAATAATCATTATATTTCATCATATTATGAAGAAAATTGTTGTGTGCATATATTAAAGCAAATCTTTCAAGACGAATTCAATATTGAATACTTTTCATCTTCACAATCTAAAAGGTTATTAAACTGAATGGAAAATTTTGGCAATTCTCTTATAGAAATTTATCCACTTAAAACATTAAACATTAACAATAACTTCGAGGAATTTCAGAAGAAATATTTAATAAATATGCTTCAAAGACAATCCTCTATATTTGCATGAGAATATATTGACATGAAAGGAATTAATTCAAATGTATGTATGTGTAAAATTTACATACAAGAGAGTGTCAAACCTGTAGGACAACCTCAAGGAATGATGAATCATAATATGAGGGAGATTGTTAAAGATGATTTCCAAAAATTTCTCAATGTGAATTTTATTTACCTAGTTTGAGATATCCAATGGGTTTCACCTTAGTTAGTGTGCCTAAGAAAACTTAAAATTTGAGAGTATGCATAGATTATGGATAATTAAATAAAGAAACTGTAAAGATCATTTCTCAGTACCATTTAATGATCAAGTATTAAATAGATTAGAAGGGAAGAGGAATTTCTCTTTTCTTGATGGTTTCATCACATACAATCACATTCAACTTGCATAAGAAGACTAATATAAGATAACTTTTACTTGTCCATAGTGTATGTATGCTTACATGGAATGCCATTTTGTTTTGCATAAATCCCCTATTACACTTCATAGAGCAGTATTAGGTATCTTTTCTCACTTGATCGATGATTTTGTAGAAGCCTATATGGATGATTTTACTCTTTACAGGAATAATTTTGTAGGGGATATGGAGAATTTGGGAAATTTCATTATTATGTGTAAGGAAGTTAATATTTCATTAAGTCATTAAAAAATCATTTCGATTTTTAGCAAAGGAATTTTTTTGGGTCACTATATTTCAGGTGTTCAAATCAAAGAAGATTCATTAAAGGTTGAGGTTATCTCTAAAATTTCAGTAGCAACATGTTAAAGAGATGTTAGAAGTTTTCTTAGATTCACAAGTTAATATAGAAGTTTTATAGAAAACTTCACAAAGATTTCTTCACCACTTTTAAAATTACTCACTAAAGATTGTCAATTTCATTAGAATTATATTTGTCAAAAAGCTTTTGAATTGTTGAAACATAAATTCTGAAGCACCAATTTCAAGAGGGAAAAATTTGTCCCGTACACGTCATATTTCTAATGATGCTTCAAAGAAAACCATAGGTGTTGTATTGGGACAAAAATACATAACTCCTTATGCTATATACTATATTAAAATATGAAATTTCTATGCAAAAACTTGAAAGTCCTATGGAAAAAATTGAATGTACTTTGCAGAAAACTGAATAGTAGTAAATTTACTTTTCAAAAAACTAAATATAATAGAATGTACATTGCATTAATTTGAATGTACTTTGTAAAAAACTAAATGTGCTTTGGAGAAAATTGAATGTTCAATGTTACAATTACATAAAATGTGGATTTCTTCTTTAAAACATTTCAAATCAATAATTATATATAGAACATTTAAGGATCATATGAAGAGCACCAAGAACAAATATGACACAATTATATTTTATTCCAATGACCGCGGAAAAACCCATCAGGGGGAAAACCTAAACAATTCTTCTTCTATTGTATTACTTCAAATGTTGAGTAGAGTAGACACACCTTAATATTGCATAAAGTCACCAATGTCTCATCTACTTGATGTTGAAGTGCACATGCCTTTTACTTGAAGATCTCCTCCCTCTCTTATATATCATGTGGTTCACACTTTCTGTTACTCCTCCCTTGCTTGTAGTCCACACTAAAAACTCTTTCTTCTTATTCAGAATGAACATGCTACTCTCAATTTTCACTTTTTTCTTTATTAAATAGATGAGAAGGAGAGGAGTTACAAAATGAATTTATTCCTTCACCCAATAATAGGAGAATCAAATTACCTGAGGTAAGAGTTACTTGAGGAGAAGTGGAACTCATCCAACAATAGAGAGAAAGGTAGGCTTCTCTTAAGGAGTTACAATTAAAATTTGGGAGAGTGAGAGTTACAAATTGAATTGAATGAGGGAGTTACAAGTGCATTTAATGAGAATGACTTATGCTCTTTCCATACATTGAATTAGTGAGGGAGAGTTAGATTCCCTTAATTATAGAGTTACTATTTTATTCCAAGAGAGGAGTTATTATTTTATTCCAAGAGAGGGGTTCAATTTTCCAAGTAAGAGATTCTCAATTTAATTTACTTATTGCTTTATAGAATTAATTTTTAGAGTCAATTCCCTTAATTATAGACCTACTATTTTATTCCAAAGAGAGGAGTTATTATTTTATTCGAATAGAGGGGTTCAATTTTCCAAGTAAGAAATCCTCAATTTAATTTGCTTATTGTGTTAGAGAATTATTTTTTATTAATCCATTAAAGGTGAACATTTTAGTCAACAACATCCATGGTTACCTATGATTTTAAGAAAATTATTTTCTTGAGGGGAGGGCAACCTTATCTATAAAAATTAAATATACATTAATGAAGAGTACATAGGAAGAAGGGGATAAAAATGTCATGACCACTCATATAGAAGGAGCCATGACTATTCTTAACTCAACTTCTTCATTGCAACATCATCACTTAGTTTCTTTCATATTATGTGTGTGTGTGTGTGTGTGTTTTTATTTATTTCTAGAACATGTAGAGAAGATACAATCCAAAAGAGAGAGAAGTTGGTTAAACAATAATCGCAACAAGAGGTAGGATTGTTAAGTACACACAAGTGAGGTTGGAAAAAGGAATCATCACCATGATAAAAGACATAACCATTTGCATTAGATAACCATTAATTCCATATTATCATTTATTTTCCATATGAACATAGTAAATTTTATAGCTTGGTTAATTTATAATTGTATTCAAGAAACCCATTCTACCAACGTGTTATCCATATCATGATTCCTTATTACATATTGTTCATAGTGAGATAGTTTTGGTAATATATCTAAGAATATAGACCCATTTGTGAATGGATTACTGCATTGCATAATTTATTAGAACATTCATTGAGATTTTGTGGCAAAATTCTAAAATTCCCAAAATGGATGGAGAAAAGCCCCAATCAAACCCACCTAAATATGGAATTGATGTTACCATCAAAGGGTTGCAACTAGTTCATGAGTGATGTTTAATTCTCTTCTAATCACCAACCAACAAAATATCACCAACCCCCTTGTCCTTTATGTCACTCTAACACTCTTTACACTATCATCTATGGTTTGTTTTGTTGACTTGAAATAGAAACTATTATTTTTTTGGTAGTATAAATGAATTCTTGGAATATTTTTATCACAATGTTGTTGGTTTTTCTAGTCCCCAATAATAGGAAATAGTCGAATATGTGAGAATAATTGAGTTATTAATGGAAGAAAAAGAAGAAGGCTAACCTTTGGATATGTAATTCATATTGGTAAAGGCCGTAGTTATTAGTTAGTGACTCACTAACATCATTTTGTATAAGGGAATGATTTTGATGCCTCCATGCTTGGACATAATGTGTCAATTTTTATAAAAATATATAATTAAGCTTATTTTGAATGCGCATATAGAATTCTAACATGTTCCTTTGGAAATTAATAGTGTATATATTTGGTGAGAACAAACTTTAATTTTATGTCAAATAGGTATATCCCACATTCATCATGGTGTAAATGCCATTTAAAACATTTATTATATAACAAGGTGGAATTACATTATCCCACATGTATTATGGTGATATAGTTTTTGGATATGTTTGGTATATAAAAAAGTTTAGGAAATACCATGAGAAACACAAAACCTTTTATTTCAAATTTGTTTTGTTATAAATAAGTTAAGTATGAGGGAGGTGTCCATGCTTGATTTAAGTTGAAAATATGGTAATGTTTCTGAGTTGGTTACTAACAAAATAACTATCCTACCACCATAGTTATATTACTATATAACACCAACTAAAAAACTTGTTTGGTATCAGTAGCTCACTACCACCATAGTTATATTACTATATAACACCAATACCACCATACTTATGTTACTATATAACACCAACTGAAAAACTTTTTTGGTATCAGTAGCTCACACAACTAAGCCCACCTACTGTAAAGTAATTTGTTTTAATGGCTTCTTAAAGTTTTTGTTTTAATGGCTTCTGAAAGTGTTCATTTTGGTATCAGTAGCTCACACAACTAAGCCCACCTGATGTAAAGTAATTTGTTTTAATGGCTTCTTAAAGTTTTTGTTTTAATGGCTTCTTGTTTTAATGGCTTCTGAAAGTGTTCATTTCGACCGAGGTCACACAATTTTCATTTTATCACTTTAACCTTTTAGGATTCTATTTTGTAAATTTGGATGGTTCTACTCACTAAAAATTATCTCATCATAATTCTATGAATAGGTTGTTTTTTTTTTTTAATTATAATTATGAAAT
>APFE030558298.1:0-13465 GCA_000404065.3 Pinus taeda | reverse complement strand
TATTATTGTTAGGTCGGCTGGGTTATATTGTGACTCCTTAGACTCCTATATATAGAAAGGAGGTTTTCTCATTTGAACCATGAAGGAATCATTCATTTGTGTAATGTAAAGGAGGTTGCCCCCTCGAAGAGGCTGAATTCTAAGGCGTTGATCTATATTTTCTATCTTTTTGTGAGCTGGTTACATAAAAATTTATGAACATTGTTGTTAAATTTCTGAGAGTCATATATTTTTTTTTTCATATTATTTTTAGTGCATGGATTAATGCATATTAGAAAAGTTGTTGTGTACCATGAATGGGAATTTCTATGTTTGATAAGAGTGTGCCCTAATTAAAAAATTCACATGATTAACTAATCACCTATGTTTGAAATTTATACCATCCTGCATGAATCGAGTTACTCCATCCTCAAAATGTGTGACGCCACAAAAAACTTATCCTCATAGGATTTTAATTGACTTGGTCCAATTTCCTGAGGATATCAACTATGGCTCCTTACTCAACATTGAGCAACCTTTCAAAGGTTTATCTCAATTGGAAAGGGGAAATTGGAGTCAGAATTCCCTGATAACCTTCATGGATTGCAAGGAAAGGAAACACACTCACACCATCAAAATAAAAGATCGCAAGGTCTTAATATAGTGAGAAAACAATGCCACACCTTCTAATTAGAATACCAACCTTTAATAGATTTATCCTAAGTTTTTCTAAGAGACTCTACAACAAATTTCCTCTATTTCTAAGACAAATATCCTTTGAAGAGAGAAGAGGTACTTATGTTTGTTTGAAACCTAATTCTTATGGAATTTTTTTTTCTTTTTGGCTGAGTGTTAATATGCACAATGTAGGTATGATAATAAATGGCACAACACGTTGAAATACCAAAAACATACATCAATATAATCTACAATGATACAAATTAATTAGGCCATAGCACAACATCTTAGTCTTGCATCACCTGTAACTTGGAAATTCAAGCTTCATACATGCATGTGTAATTAAAAGTATAAGTACATAATTCAGTTGAAGGAGATTAGATGCAACTATAATAATTGTTCCTTAATAGTGGAGTTGCGCACTCAGATTAATCCTGTTAGCCCTGAGGTGTAGCGCTGACATTTTGAAGGCTAAAGGAAGGACATGGGCTGCTTTGTTGTCCTAAAGGGGCCCCACACGAGCCATTATCCCACTTTTTTCAATCTTCCACTTACATTTCATTCCGCTCACTTCCTAACCCAACCCTAACATCCCATCGAAACCCTCTTTCACCTTAGCCTTAAGCGAGTTAACCCAAAACCGCTAAAAAACCTTACTTTTATGCCCATATGAACCCTCTGCACATTTCTCAAGGACATCTCGTACCTCCGTGTCCCTCCGTCATTTATCTTCCTTCCGCTAATCTGACGGCCCCCCTTTCACCTGATCAACGAAACATGCCCGACTTTCTCTCACCGTTAGATCACCCCCGCTAGATCAGACGGATATCACCCATATCGCACGAGCAACAAGTGAGAGGAATACCCGCCCAATAAAGGCGGCTTTTCTCTCTCCTTCACTTCTACGTGTCATCCACTAAATGGAATCGGGTGGGCTCTGCCATTTACCACTTACTGCCCGATGCCCCTCCAATAGAAACCATAACCACTCAAACAAAACCACCCCTGTGTGTTATCATCTACACACCTCCTTTGCCTGATAGCCGTCTGATCTGTGCACTCGAGATCTAACGGCTTGGACATGTTCCGCTCTCATCACGACCTTAGGTCTCCTATGTCTGATATCCACTGTGTGTTCCCCTCGATCCAACGGCCCTCATTCATGATCACTCATGCTTGTCCTCCTCCACTCTATCATTTCTCCATCTATATGATTTGACACATCCTCCCACCCATGCACCTCGTACTCCACTTCCTATTAGTTACCTGGGGAAGAAGGTGGTTGACTCTGTTAGTATTGTGATTGTCGGATCGCTGAATCAAATTAACAGAAAGCATGGCCGAAGGAAGAAGGACACAACATGATCTCTGCAAACATAATTAAACAGTCATGAAGCCTCATCGGCACAATCAAGCCAACCACCTAACAAGGCAGTGTTGTACCAAGTTTAATTACCACTTTTGTGATGGAGGAGAAATTGTGTCCTTGAATGCAACTAGGAGGTTAATGACAGTAGGGGATAGATTAAGACACCTCCAGCCCTAAAAATATGGAAAACATTGTAAAGAGCTATAAATAGCTAAAAACAAGATGTAATCAAGGTTCAACTTCTGGAGACTGTATATATTCTATTCCTTACAGCGTCTCATCTTCATTCTTAGTAATACAAGATTCTTTTGTTGTTATATGCTCAATGTCCATTTCATTCATGTTCTAAACTTGCACCTAGATAGGTTTATTCATGTTTTCTCCTACATCTAATGTTGGATAACTGTCATCTTATCTCTGCATTGGTAAATTAGATTTGCTATCAAATAGGTCATCCACGTTTCTTCTGTATCCAACGCTAGATAACTGTCATCTTATCTCTATGTTGATAGATTAGATTTGCAAGCTTCATTTACTCGCTGCAGCCGGACATCATATGTCATGTATGCATATGTTGGTGTGGTTAGTATTAACCATTCATTCAATTAATCTACAAACTATTGAGCTTTAGTGGTCTAAAGCCTTGTAGGCTAAGGGTGTTCATGCATGTCTGGAGTGAAAGCAGAGTTGAAGTGGTTATCTGGCTTGAACCAAACCATCATCCATCCCAATAGTTCCTAGAACAATATTGAAGATTATATGTTACCAGGCATCTTTGAGCTACAACCTAGGAGAGTTTCTTGTAGTGATAACAAATCCAACAAATGAAGTTCAATTGTAATTAGATGTAACTATAATAATGATTCCTTCATGGCAGATTTGTGCCCTTAAATTAATCCAACAAATGAAGTTCAATTGGTAATTGTTGCCGGTGACACCTTTTTTATCAAGAAAAATAGAGGAATTAAATAAGGAGAAAATTCGTTTTCAATTCAAAACTAAACACATTATTAACAAGGGTGAATGTGTAAGCTTTGGTTTAGATACATCATTCTATGTGAATGAATTATTCATGTCGTAACGCATTCATATATCACAAGAGGAGAAATATAGTAGTTGTGATCTCATTTGAAACCAATATATTGTAGGCCTTATTCCCAAAAGATAATAAATGCTACATAAAGGACTTCCCAAGGAACATCTTGAGTCATTTTATAGCTATGCCAATAATCTATACATTAGTGAAGATGATGTGTGGATGAGAGTATTTTTCTAAAGCCTAGATGGAGAGGCTAGAAAATGGTTTAGAGAATTGACCCCTAGATCTATAACTGATATTGAGGCCTTGGATGATGTATTCCTAAAGAATTTGGGGGCGATAAGAAAGATTTTCTCTACTATCATACTGAGTTTTGGAACTTGGAAAGGGAAAATGGGGAGTCAATTTTTGATTTCAATAAAAGGTTTAATCGCATGTATAGCAGGATACTAGCTGAAGTGAAACCCACCCCTACCTCTGCTAAGCTCACCTATGCCAATGCCTTCAATTCTGATTTCTATCTACTATTGAGGGGGAGAAGATGTGCTTCTTTGGCTGAAATGTAGGATTCTACCTGGGAGGTAGAATCCAACATCATGGCTGTAGAAAAACTAAAGGGACATGTTGACCGAAGGAGATAGAGGGGTGAATCTTCCTCATCTTTACACCCCAAGATAGATAAGATGACCAAGATGATACAGTCACTAGCATCTGAAATCTCCAAATTAAAAGTTGAGCAGCTCCCTATGAAAGGAAGAGTTCCTAATACTTTTGCTCCTAGAAATTCGAATCCATATAGAAAAGCCAATGAGAAGTTGCAGATCATGGAAAGGAACAAATATGCCAATGAAGATCAAAGGGTGAAGACCCCATTTTAGAATGTAGTCATGGAAGAGGAGTAGTTCAAAGAAGATGCTGAGATCCATTGTATGGGAGACAAAGACAATGCTTCCTTTTTGACCTTGGCTGCCTATGAAGAATCGCTATTCAAGGTCCAGACCAGCCTAGAAAGGGATGGTGGGGCTATCTTGCAAATCGAATATCAGCAAAGATATAATATGAGGTCGATGATGAACAATTCCAAGGAAGCCCATGTTCAAAGAGTTGTTGTTCCTGCAATACAACAAGCTAAAAAGCAAAAATGACCAGCAACTGATCCCATCATTCTCAAAGCTCTAGCTCAAGAGGTAACAGGCCCTGACAAGTCTTCTTCTCCCTTTACTTTTGAATCAGAAATCCAAAAGCTAAAAATGTCTATACCTCTAGTTGAACTAGTGAAGAACGAAGCCTTTAGGAGACCCATCCTTGAGGCCCTTGGGCTTAAGGCCGCACAAGCATGAAACGACTATGTAAATTTACAAGATGACAAACTTGCAATTGTTCTTAGCCCAATGAATGAACCTTCGGATGAAAATTCCCCATCATTCTATGTCTCCTTGACTATTCATGACAAGATCCTTCATAAATGTCTGCTAGATACAGGTGCCAGCCATAATTTAATGAGTTAGGCCTTGAAATCACTAGGCCTTATCATGATTTGTTTTCTTTTGATTCTAGAAAGGTGAAATGTTTTGGGTTAATCAAAGACCTAGCCATCACCTTGGCTCTGCTGCCGATGAAGAGCATGATGATGGATATAGTAGTGGCAAATGTTCCCTCTATCTTTGGGATACTTCTTTCTAGGGGATGGATTAAAAGATTGGGTGGAACATTACAAAATGATTTGTCCTATGCTAATGTCCCAATTTTTGGAGGTGAGAGTAGGAAATTATACAAGGAAGCTCAATTAGCTTATATCATCAGTGGTGAGAAGAATCCCACTAATCACCACATCTATGCTGTTGACACTGATTTTGGAGCCTATATCCTCCAAATTGAAGAATTCCAGTTGGCCTCCATGCAGCTCAGGAAACATGTTTGTTAGGTCACAAAGGAGGAAGGCCCACAAATTTGGGACATGTTATTTAATGGAGCTTGCTCCAGGGAAGCTGTAGGACAAGGTGTAGTTTTGATATCTCCCACACAAGAATGCATACATTTATCTCTTAAGCTGACTTTTCAAGTCACAAATAATATAGTAGAATATGAGGCTTTGATCTTAGGCTTGAATGTTGCTAAAGAAATGGGCATCAAACATATTAAGGTGTTTGGAAATGCAGACCTTATTATTCAACAAGTGAATAAGAAATTCCAGGCGAGGCATCCCAGGCTGAAAGCATACAAATATGAGGTATGGAAGCTCAAGGATTCATTCAATAGCTTCAATATTTGATACATCCCTAGGGCCAAGAATCAGCTTGCTGATTCCCTCGCTGTGTCTGTTAGTATTTTTGTTCCTCCTTTACCCCCTAGATTGACTTATGAAGTCCAAGTAAAATATAGACCATCATTGCCTGATAATGTCAAGTATTGGAAAGTATTTGAAGATGATAATGAAGTTAATAAGTTTCTACAAGTTATTGATGAATTCTTTGAGATGCAAATTGATCAAAAGAATGAAGACATGGAGGAATGCCATCAGTCCCAACTAAGAAACAAAATTTCTCAAGACTACATTGTTCAACTGCCTAATAATAATATACCGAGAGGGCTGGTCCCTCTAGAGAAGTTATTTGATCATAATGATGTTCCCTATAAGCCTGCCCAAAAAGAGAATGAATAGGAAGTCCATAGACATAATATAGGGATCCCAGATCACCCAAATTACATAAATTTGTCCACCCACTTGTCTGTTGCCCAAAGCTCTGAATATTGCACCCTGATGAGGCAATTTGCTGATGTCTTTGCTTGGGAGTACAGTGACCTGAAGACTTAGGACCAAAACATCATCCAGCATAGATTCCACTAGAGAAAGACACCATCCCTTTTAAGCAGAAGCTGAGGCCTATCAGTCCTCTATTACTACCTTTGATCGAAAAAGAAATGAAGAAATTGTTGGTTGCCAAGATCATAGTTCCCCTAAGGTATTCAAAATGGATAGCTAACTTAGTGGTAGTGAGAAAGAAATGGAGAAATTAGGCTTTGTGTTGACTTCATAAATATGCTAAGTGCTCTAAGAAATACAACTACCCCTTGCCCAAGATGGAACATTTGCTACAAAAATTTTCAAGGGCTAGAGTCATGTCTTTCTTAGACGATTTCTTACGTTACAATCAGGTTGTCGTACACCCAAAGGATCAAGAGAAGACTACCTCCACTACTCCTAGGGGCACTTTCATGTACTCCAAGATGGCTTTTGGATTGACGATTGCTGGGGCTACTTTTTAGAGGGCCATGGACATAGCCTTTGTGGGAGAGAAGGACAAGTTTGTCCTTATTTACTTTGATGACATAACAGTCTTTTTCAGTAGCCACATGGAACACTTGCAGCAATTGAAGAATGTTTTTCTGAAGTGCAGAAGGTTTGGAATATCAGTAAATCTTAAGAAGTCACAGTTTTCTCTAGAAGAAGGCAAACTCTTAGGACATATTGTTTATGATGTAGGTGTCAAGGTTGATCCAGAAAGGGTCAAGCAATACAGGCATTGTCGATCCCAAGTTTAGAAAAGGACATTCAATCTTTTCTAGGTAATATTAACTTTGTGAGGAGGTTTATTCCAAATTTTGCAGAACTAGTGAAGCACATCACCTCCATGCTAAAGAAGGGATCAAAGATAAAATGGATAGAGGATGCAAGAATATCTTTCAAAGCCATCAAAAGAGCTATCATGGAAGCTCCCACCTTGGTCAGCCCAGACTACACCAAGGAGTTATATATTTTCTCTTTCACTTCTTACAATACAGTTGCAGCAGTCTTGTTATAGAAAAATGATGAAGGTATAGAACACCTAGTGGTCTTCTTCAACAAAAATTTGAGGGATGCTGAATTAAGGTATGACCTCATTGAAAAACAAACATACGCCCTCATAAAGTCTTTAAAATCATTCCGAATCTACATTCTGCACTCAAAAGTAGTTGCCTATGTACCTTCAACTTCAGTAAAGGATTTCCTAACACAGTGAGATGTTCATGGAAGAAAGTCCAAGTGGATTGTAAAACTCATAGAATTTAGCATAGAAGTAAATCCCACCAAGATTGTCAAAGGCTAAGGCCTGGCTCAGCTTATGGCTGAGGAAAATTACAGTTTTCTAGACATAATTTCATAGGTGCAGATTCAGATGTTGAATAGGTAGACGAGGCAACAGAAGAACAAGGGCATAATCAGTCATTGGCTGAGAATTTGGCTACCTATGAGTAATATTCTAGTATATCTCATTTCTTGTTGAAGCTTGAAGTCCCTCCAGGGATTAGCTCAAGTTAGGCTAGGACCATCAAGGTTAGAGCAACCAAGTTTTGTGTTAATAAGAACTTGCTTTATTGGAGGGACCCATCTAGAATCTGCTTGAGGTGTCTAGAAAAAGAACATTCTGTCGAAGTCATGCACCAATTTCATTCCAGCATTTGTGGAAGGAATAATTATTGGAAAACCACATCCCACAAGATCCTAAGGGCTAGGTATTATTGGCCTACTCTATTCTCTGATGTTTTTTCATTTCTGAAGTCTTGTGATAAATGCTAGAGGTTTACATGAATACAATAGCTGAAATCTTTGCCCCTGAAGCCAATACACACCAATGGTTCCTTCCAACAGTGGGGTTTAGCTTTCACAGGGGAGATTAATCCATATTCCAGTGGTCAACATGGGTGGATCTTAGTAGCCACTGACTATTTTACCAAATGGATTGAAGCCATACCCACTAAGAAGGTTTATCACCAAGTTGTCATGAAATTGTCAACTAAGAATATTTTTACCAGATTTGGCTGCTCGACCAAGATAGTTACTGATAATGTAGCAGGTTTCAGGGCAACGGAATTAGTGGACATGTGTGAATCAATGGGCATTAAATTAGTAAATTCTACCTCATATTATCCTCAAGGCAATGGCTTAGCATAATCATCCAATAAAAGCGTGGTAAGGATAATAAAAAAACTACTGGAAGACAACAAACGGAACTAGGATTCCAAGTTGAAGTTTTCCCTGTGGGTTGACAGAGTTACGACCAAGAAATCCATAGGAAACTCTCCATTCAAGATGGTGTATGGTATTAAGGATATTTTTCCAATCCAATTGACCCTCCCTGTGGCCAAATTCTTGCAAAAGGAGCAGGATGAGGAAAGTGACATGGCAAGGAGGTTGAGTGACTTAGTTGGAGTTCACTATATCAAAGATCAACTAATCAAGAAGTTAGTAGTGCATCAAAAGAAGATCAAGGAGGTATTTTCTAAAAAAGCAAAGATGGAGAGTTTTCAGGTTGGTGACTGGGTTCTCAAATGGGATGCATTGAAGGAAAAGAAGGGAAACCATGGTAAATTTGATGCCTTATGGACAGGACCGTTTATCATTGCTCGAGCTTAGATGAAAAACACTTTCATGTTGCAAAGTTTAGAGGGGGAAGGTGTTTTTGATGACCCAGTCAATGGGTGGTTTTTGGAACTTTATTTCGTTTAAGGCTTTAAAGCCTTAGTATTGTAAATATGTTTTCTAGTTTTATTTCATACTAGTTAGGCTCCATGCCTAATGGAACAATATGTAGTCATTTAATCTTGTTGTTTACTGGAAAGGCAGTGGTCTACAGTTCTTGAAATCTCACACTGAGGTTTTCATCCCAGAAGGAGCGAATGTTAGCCCTGAGGTGCAGCGCGGAAGTTTTGAAGGCTAAACGAAGGACATGGACTGCTTTTCTATCCTAAAGGGGCCCCAAACAAGCTGTTACCCCACTTTTCTCAATCTTCCACTTACATTTCATTCTGCTCACTTCCTAACCCAACCCTCCCATCCCGATGAAACCCTTTTTCACCTTAGCCTTAAGCGAATTAATCCAAAACCCCTAAAGGCTCGAACATGTACCGCTCTCACCATGACCTCAGGTCTCCTGTGCCCAATCTCCACTGTGCGTTCCCCTTGATCAAATGACCTTCATTTATGATTGCTCACGCTTTTCCTCCTCCACTCTATCATCTCTCCATTCGTTTGATTTGACACGTCCTCCAACCCATGCACCTTGTACTCCACTTCCTATCAGTTACCTCGGGAAGAAGGTGGTTGACTCTATCAGTATTATGATAGTTAGATCGTTGAACCGAATTAACTGAAAGCATGGCCGAAGGAAGAAGGACATAGCGTGATCTCTGCAAACAAAATCAAACAATCATGGAGCCTCATCGACACAATCAAACCAACTACCTAACAAGGTAGTGTTGTACCAAGACTAATTATCGCTTTCGTTATGGAGGGGAAATTGTGTCCTTGAACGTAACTAGGCAGTTAATGACTTGAGGGGATAAATTAAGACACCTCCAACCCTAAAAGGCTATAAAACATTATAAAGAGCTATAAATAGTTGAAAGCAAGATGTAATTAAGGTTTAACTTCTAGAGACTGTAAATATTCTGTTCCTTGTAGCGTCTCATCTTCATTCTCAGTAATACAAGTTTCTTTTGCTGCTATATGTTCAATTTCCATTTGCTTCCTATTCTAAACTCGCACCTCGATAACCTTATTCATGTTTTCTCCTACATCTAATGCTAGATAACTGACATCTTATCTCTGCATTGGTAAATTGGATTTGCTATCGAATAGATCATCCATGTTTCTTTTGTATCTAACCGTAGATAACTGTCATATTATCTCTGCATTGATATATTAGATTTGCAAGCTTCATTTACTGGCTGTAGCCGACCATCATATGTCATGTATGAATCTTCTAGTGTGGTAAGTATTCTCCATTGATTCACTTAATCTGCAAACTATTGAGCATTAGTGGTTTGAAGCCTTGTAGGCTGAGGGTGTTCATGCATGTCTGGAATGAAAGCAGAGTTGAAGTGCTTATGTGGCTTGAACCAAACCATCATCCATCCCAATAGTTCCTAGGCCAATATTGAAGATTATATGTTACTAGGCATCTCCAAGCTACAACCTAGGAGAGTTTCTTGGAGTGATAATAAATCCAACAAATGAAGTTCAATTGGCAATTAGATGCAACCATAATAATGGATCCTTAATAGCAGATTTGTGCCCTCAAATTAATCCAACAAATGAAGTTCAATTGGTAATTTTTGTTGGCAACACCTTGTTGATCAAGAAAAATAGAGGAATTAAATAAGGTGAAAATTCTTTTTCAATTCAAAACTAAACATGTTATTAACAAGGGTCAATGTGTAAGCTTTGGTTTAGATACATCATTCTATGTGAATGCATTATTCATGTAGTAACACATTCATATATCACAAGAGGAGAAATATAGTAGTTGTGATCTCATTTGAAACTTGTATATCCTAGGCCTTACTCCCAAAAGATAATAAATGCTACAAAAAGGACTTTGCAAGGAACTTAGCACAACTAAAACCCTTTTATAAATCATTCGCACTAGTAACATTATCCTTTGTCATATGAGAATAATTCTTAGTATGATAACATCCTTCTATTGCAAGATCCATATTTCATAGAGACCAAGCCTTTTTTCCTCAGATTGGGTGCGAAAGTTCAAATCACACTCAATAAATATGATAAAACAAATCCATGTCATAATCAAAATATTGAATATCTACATAAAATTAGCATATTCTATTTACACAATAGACAATATGCAAAGAGATATAAAGCTATTGTTTCTTTTGGATCTAGAGATCATATAAAAGATAGACTATAGGTAAAATCACATTTTAACTTGTAAAATATAGCCCCACACCTTGAGAAAACTAGAAAATACTAGTATGAATAAGTCAAAATTGTGGATCTCTAAATCACTCAAGCCAATAAGAATTAGATCTGAAGTGCTTATAAGCAAATCCTACTATTCCTTTAGACCATTCTACAAACGTCAAATTCCATTTATACATTAGAGTGTCAATTAAATATATCATTAGAGGAGAACCTCCTAGGTTGGTGATCCCTTTCCAACAAACCACGTTGCCTCACGACAAAATTCAAATCACAATAAGATCAAAGTATCACAAGAAAGAACCTGAGCATCAACTTAATATTCAAAACATGGAGATTGTTACGTGGATAGATGATAATACAACATTCAACACAGGTGTTTATCACATAGGATCAACCCATTGTAAAGTAACAAGAAAGTATCTTTGCAATGACCCCTCCATTATCCCTTACATTACATTGTCTAATATTTATAAAAAGGTTCTAATTTATAGATAAAACTAGTACCCTTGATTTTATGGATCAGAGATCAATCATTGCATATATTTTTATTGTTTATTATGATCTAAATCCCCACATAATTCATAGGCATCCTTGAGTTAAAGAGAAATGAAATGTTACAGTTCCATCCACTCAATATAAACAAATCAAAAGGTTCCACATCAGATATGGTTCACTTCTTAAAAAAAGACTCATGGGTGTCTTAGCTTTGATGTTTAACTTCAACAATATATCATTTGATCCCATGGATATATCAGGTTGTTAGTGATGAAAACAATATCTTGATGAGTTAACAAAATCATTATGTTCACTACTTAAAAGGATATGCTGTATATAGAAAATAGTTGACTAGATGTTTGATCACTACTTCAAGCAAGTTTTTGGTGACTTGGTTGCAATTACAACAACCCAAAACCATTTGAGCCCTTTTCTTAATAGAAAACATGTGCTAAATTCTTTTCTTGACAGTTGGATATATGATAAGGAATAAGGTTAAAACACAAACTACATTTTGTGAACAAGAATTGAATTATGTGAACAGGAACGCTTGATGTTTCATAAGAACTGAACCATCATATAAAGAATCTTAGATAATTAAAAACAAAGGGAATATATCAAATAATAATCAAATTACCTTCACATCCTCAAGTCTAAGATAATGTCCCACATATGTTCAAAGTGATACAAGGCCAAATTGGTATTAAAGGAATGTGAACATATCTATTTATATATATATATAGATATATATATTATTATATATATTTATATTATATATTATAGATATATATATGGAAGTAATAGGAAGCTGGTATTAAAGGAATCGGAAACATGGTAAAAATTTTAGAGTTTTACCATGGGTTGATATCTATGTACACAAATCATAGCTCGCATAAGTGAAAAGCCAAAGAAGACAAATAAGTTACAAATAACCTTTACAATAAAATATCATTTCCAAGATATTATATTCATAACAAATTTTCATAGGAAAGAATTTAAATATAGATATGCAAATTACTATGAAAAAGGTCCTTCTCAATGAATGTCTATGTATGCTAAAAAGAAAAGCCCAAAGACAAAGATATCAATGTCATTTGTTAAAACCATGGTAAAGGGTGAAAAACCTAGCTTGGTAAATTAGAAAATTAACCTCGTTCAAGCAAAAAATTTCTCGAATAAAACTTAGATGGCTTCAATCGATCCATTAAAAATTAGGAGGGAAAATTGTTATCCCAATGGAATATGGTAGAAAAGAAGTACATTGTAGAAAGAAAGTAATAAATATCACCTACGAAGTTTATCTTGAACCTCTTAAGGGAATTAGTTTCCCATTATTCTCCAAAACCTTAAATGAGAAACCATCAGAATGGAAAATATAAATACAAACATATATAGAGGAGAAGGAGGAAAATAAAATAAGTTTAAATCTCTAGCAACAAAAATGTAAGAGGAGAGGCTGAGAGGAATTACATAAGATGTAAATGGAAAAGTAAAACCCTTGAATCCGTTTTGAAACTTTGTAACCATCCTTTGAAAAATAGATAGAACCCCAAAATGTTTCCTGATCGACAAAGATGTTGTAAACCCTCTCAAGACCTATAGGGTTAAGCACTATAATAGTCATAAATAGAATGTGAGGCTATGAGAGCTAAGATCTAATTCTTTTGAAATGAAAGAGTAAAATTTTGTTTTACCTCTGTTTATTTAGAAAACAATGGCCACATGGATGAAAGCTTTGATTCCAAATGGAGGAAATAATGAAATCAATAATGGCTAATTGCATTAAGAATACCTATCATGTGTAAAGGTCTAGGTTCAAAACCATCATTTAGTCTCTTCAAAGCAAAGAGCCCTAACAACAGGAGAAGAATCACGAAGAGAAAATGAACAAAGGTAAAAGTAGTTTACCGTAGCCATATATCTATTTTTTAAACTCATTAGTCCTTGTTTCATCATTGTTGTGGAGCTTAACATCATGTGATCGAGGAAAACTAACCCAAACATAATATGCCAAGTGGTAGCAATTGCATGGGTTGCGACATACCCAAAGATACCAAGTAGTAAGGGAGAATGCATAAGTTTAACGGTTGAGTAGAAAGGTATATGGTAAATTCCTTGTTAGTGAAGAAGGAGGGGACACACAACACACAACTCTTTTGTCTAGAGTAAAAATGGGACAAGAAACCACGATATAATGAATATG
>APFE030558294.1:56334-85832 GCA_000404065.3 Pinus taeda | reverse complement strand
TGTCCAAGCCTTTGATGCCACAGCATGGTCTTCTCTCCAGAGACCACTAGATTTTCTACTCCATTTTCAGGAACCATAGAACTATTGCACCCGTCAACAACAGTGCTATCTTGCAGCTTGTACAGAGTTCCAATCTGAACTCCTCGCATCAATACTACTGCTCCTCGAACCATCTTGTAGGTATCCTTCTCGAACACTGTCTTTACACCTGCATCATCCAACTTTCTTACAGAAATAAGATTTTTGGCCAATGCAGGAATATGCAGAACACCCAGAAGTGTTCTAACCCTTCCACCTTGCAACTTCAAGTTTACTTTTCCACGACCGATGATTCTAGCCTTCCTATCATCTCCGAAGAAGACATCACCACAATCTTATTTCTCATACTTGTAGAATCACTCTCTATGGGGAGTGAAGTGAAAGGATGCACCTGAGTCAATTAACCATGCCTCATGATCTACATGTGTACTTGAAGAAGCCAAGTACACATCCCCACCTTCAGCTGAGGTGGTTTTCGCCTCTGCAGAAGGAGCATCATCAGATCCCTTTCCTTTATCAGGAGCTTTATATTTACACTCCCTTCTGAAGTGCCCTTCCTTTCCGCATTTCCAGCACACCACTTTGTAGGTTTTCCTGGAGATTTAGATCTCCCTCTAGATTTAGATCTCCCACTCGATGACTTATTTTTGTTTCTGTTCTGGGACCGTCCTCGTACAGACAAGGCATCACCATTCTGGATGTCCATATTTTTCCGTCTCATCTCCTCCGTCAGCAAGGCTGAGACTATTTCATCAAACTGCAAAGCAGTTGCGTTGCTACCTATTGCAATAACCAGACTATCCCACGAATCTGGTAGAGAACACAACAAACTGATGCACTTATCTTCATCTGAAATTTAATATCAACATATGCTAACTGACTTACCACAGTATTAAATCATCAGATGCTCTATCACCGAAGTCTCCATCTTTCATCCCTCAGTTATACAACTTTTGTCGCCAGGAACAGTTTATTTCACCATAGACTAGATTTGGTACAAAATCCCTTAACTTATCCCATAAAGCCTTCGTTGTCTTCCCCTAATACATTCAACAATACTAAACAGACACCAATCGATATTATGCTCTTTGCCTTCCGATCCAACTTCTTCCATTCTTCATCGGTCACTCCCGTTGGTTTAGTACCCGGATCTACCGCGATCCACTGATCTTTATCCACCAACAGATCCTCCATCTTGAGTTTCCACAACTCAAAACTCTGACCATTGAACTTCACAATCTCTATCTTTCCGCTGCTCGCCATCTTCTTTCACCACCAGAATCGATTTCGCAGATCTCCCACTGAACAGGGTCTACCACAGGCCCGAGCGAAACCCCTCAGCAACAAAGGCGTCCCCTTGAAGCCAAAACAGCTCTGATACCAAATGTAGGTTTTAACCCCGTACAGAAATTACCTGCATACAATTCTAAATCACAGGAAAAATAAAAATGCGAGAGCATAACACATAAAACACATATACACAAAGATATCCCACTGGATCTCAAGACCGAGACTACCAGCTTGATTTTTCATTATATTCCTTTCAATGTTACAATACATATTTATACATGCCGAAGCATCCAATACCATGGATCGAAAAAACATCGCGTCCAAAACCATGGACCGAAAACCATAGGTAGGTTCGCCCAACCTAATATAGAGTCCAAAAAAAAATTTCTCAGGGCGCTGCCCCGAACCCCGTAGAGGGGGGCTACCCGCCCCCCTCAAACCCCCCGGATAGGGAGGGCTGCCGCCCCCCTGCTGCGCAATCGGCGCAACGAAGGGGGGGCTCCGCCCCCCCTCTAACCCCCCGGTTCACTACGTAGGGTAGTCGTGGAAAGAATATAACACAACCCAACAGAATCTTCACTTCGACCTTTCTTAAATTCTTGATACATCTCTTCTACCATGGCTCTCATGGTCATGAAACTGTCCATGAACTTAGAGTCTGATTCTAAGGGATTTTCTTCTGCCATTTCCCTCCTAGGATAGACTCTTCCTATTTCTAGGTTAGCTTCAACCAGTTCTCCTTCTCCTAATTTGAGCTTTGAAATAGTTATCATTCACCAATCCATCACAAGCTTTTCTAACCTTAGCAACCTAAAGCTCTGATACCACTTGATCTGAAAATGAGATCTAAGACAATTGTTAAGGTATTACAGACTTATGTGCATGGATATGCCTATGTTACTTTATGTAATGGATCGATCAAATTGTGAAATACATAGGTTATGAAGCAGTAAAAGACTATAATAGTAAACACACATAAACACAACAAATTTAATAAGGAGTTCACCCAATACTCCTGGGCTACATCTCCTGGTCCAGCCTTCAGTGGTGACCTCTCTATTATGTCTTCAAACAAAGTTTTAAAATAGTATGAGCTCAATTTGAGATTCAACACACAACAGATACAACAACAAGAGTTTTCTTGAATCTCTCAAGATTCTTTGAGTACACAGACTCTCTTAGTCACTCTTTTCCTCTGTCTTTGCTCTGTCTCGGCACTGCCTTCAATATTTCTTGCTCTGTTTTCTCTTTTTATGTGGCTTTAAAGCCAATCTACTTTGTCTGTGCATTTCACCTTCTCGGCTTTCTCTCTCCCGACCTCTGTTCACTCAAATCCATCTTCTAGCGTTAAACAATCATTGTATAACACATTAAGGGGAGGTGGCCACCTATTCTGCAACAGATGAGTGCATTGGGCCTTTGAAATCCCAACATTAGTCATTTTCGGTTAACATAGAGAAATGCTACAAAAACATGGAAAATCCTCCAAACATTGTTCATCCGGACTTCAAATATTCTGAATTCACCTTATAACTCCTATCAAACCCGCCTGTATATCGATATAGTATCTCCACCGTTGATCAGGGAGATCCAGATCCAACGGTCGTGGTTCATTTCGGGTAGCTCTTTCATACGAGGGTTAATCGCTCGATGAGGGTGGTTTTCTCTCTCCTCAGCTTGGACATGTGGTAGCCTATGTATGGGATCAGGCGGAGCCCGACGCAAACCACTTACCACCTTTGGTCTCCCGAAATCCCACTTGTTTTATGGATTTCCCTTTTATATTAAAAATGCATTAAAACATTGAAAAACCCGCTTTATTGGACTTGAAATAGTATTCAACTGCATTAATAAACCCCTTTCGGGTCTGGTTCATCGCATTGGCGCTTGATTCTTTATGTTTTGTTTATTTAACAAAAATCACAAATACAAAGGAAATTGACGTTTCCTGGATTTCAAAATATATCAAACTTCATTTATAATTGTTATCAGGTCCAGCCATCGCATTGCATATATGTATATGTATATGTATATATCCCCGCTCCATTGTATTTGTCGATAGCGATATTGCGATGCAACATGGGTTGTCGATCCATGCACTTGATCGACAATCCTCATTGACCCCCTCATTGTAATCGCATATATCATGGGGTCTCCGCCGATAGCCTACCTTTTCTACCGTCGATTGCGATTTGCCGATTGGATCTGGGTCGTTGATCGACTAGATCCAACTTCTTCTACACATCGACTGTTCAAGCCTCCTATACCCTAGTTTTCACTGTTTTCTTGTGTTTTTCACCTCCCGATAGTGTTTTCTATTGTTTTATGAAGGTTTTCCCATGCGATAATTTTGATCTTTTTGAATGATTTTGAAGACTTAGAGAGTATCTTAGGATCCATTTGGATCATTGTCTATCATATTCAAGAGAGTGCATATACTTATCATCTGTATGTAGTGTGTCACAACACCATGGTAAATCCATGAAGTGTTTGTCTTGTGCTTTCACTCTTTTCATTTCTATGGACGTGTTTAAACTTGGTGTGTGTTGGTCTTCATTGGTTTATCTTTCCTATTTTCTGGTTCGCTTAACTGTACATTTCATGAACCATGCCTTCACCAACATGGGCCATCCAGTGCGCTAGTGGCTGCATTGGAAATATCACTTCACGTGAGTAGGCCTGTGCACTGTTTAGCCTAGGAGTAGGAGTAGTCTTTGTTGTTTTTCTTTTCTTTGCTTTCTTGTTTGCATGTTTGTTTTCTTGCTTACTTGCTTTGGTTTGCTTTCTTTCTTTTTTTACTTGTTTTTCTTTCACTTTACTTTTGCTTTTTTTCTTCTTTCTTTCTTTGCTTGCTTGTACCTGTAGGTTAGCCTCTCGAGAAACCGTGTTTGGCTCTCAAGACAAGATGGGAAAATCTAAGAGGACTTGAACAGCTATCAACATCTTGTTATCTATTTTCCTCTCTCTTTATGAATAACTTGTTGTCTTCAGTTGATGATGCCTTGATGGAAAATACGTTCTATTCAGAGTGAGTCTTGGTGAAAACACAAAGCTTGCACTTTTAACTAGTACCACCTACTCTAATCGGTTCTTTTGGGTTAACCATTGTCAACTCAGTCAAGAAGAGTAAGGTGAGGGGGAAAACCTTAGCAAGTATGTTAGATGTATATATAACATACTTCTCTAAAGGAACAACCTCTTCTGCTCTCAATAAGTTGGGATCCCTCTTCTGCCACTAAAATAAATAAGTGCCTATGCACAATTCCTTGAAAAAATAAAAATAAAAATAAATATATGTGTGTGTGTGTGTGTGTGTGTGTGTGTGTGTGTGTGTGTGTGTGTGTGTGTGTGTGTGTGAAAAATGAATAAGACGAAAGAAGAGACATGATTCTTATGGATATAGGTGATACAAATAACTTTGCAGAGGCACTGACTAGGCTCATTGGCAGCGAAGTGATGCTTGTGTTCCTGTGTGACTCCATCGAGGTACTGCCCAGGCTTGCTAGCAGCAAATAAACACAAGAGATGAAACGTAAACTCTAACAGTTATATTACTTTTGCATCAATATAACCCTCATCCCCAATCAAAACAACAAAGTCGAGTTGGATTGGAATGTGTGTTGACAGATCAAGAGAATGATAGGGACTACATATTTCACACAAGCTAGTGCAAAAGCCACCACGATCAAAGAATAAAACAATACCTCCTAAAGGGTTAGACTCACTTTTCATGAAATAAGGTCCATTCAGAGAGCTAGAGTTCTATTAGTGTGTCACCAAGTGTTGTAGCAGCAACAACCACCCTCCAAAATTTTGGCTCTTATGCAAATTTCAGAGCCTACCTTGGATCCTATGATTAATCATTCTTGGTCACTTGTTTGTAAGCTGATGATTTCAAGCTCCCCTCCTTGATCTTAAGAGTTGTCTGTGTTTTCATATTTACGCAGTATGTGTCATCTTTGGGCATAGGGGGAGTTGTTTGTCATGCAAAGGGAATTTTGTTTGCTTCAAGGGAATTGTGTGTGTATGAGTGGTTCTCATCACATAGACATGTTTCACATTCACTTCACACACTCTGATCATGAAGGTTGTTGCATCAACCAAAGTATGTCTTATGCATTCTCGATGGTTTACATTGTGTCACTAAGTGTCTGTGTGCAATCATAGTCGAGTCCTATCACTATTTACATCTATGTCACTAATCTCACACTTAGCCATTTCCCAAGAAATCTAGCCTCATTCAACTTTTTGGAGCTTTGAAATTTACTTCTGCAACCATCAAGCTTCCTCCCTTGTCTATTGAAACCCGTAGCCCATAGAGACCCCAACCAGCACTGCTCTTTAGAAATGCATAGAGCAGTTAGGAAGCCAAAACTTCTCTCTAAAAATGCGTAGAGTAATCAAACTACCCTACATTCAAAAACTACACAGAGGTGCCCTCCTAGGACCCCCATCCTGTAGCAGTGTCTTGAGCCTAAAAACTCCATAGTGTTGTCCAAGTTATCATGTCAGTCTTGCATACATAAACTACACAGAAGGGCTTCCCAAGGCCTCATTCTGACAACAGCCACTTCCTACTAAAATCGCATTGAACCATCGCCCAATAACTACAGGAAAAGGTCACTTGTTGAGATCACTCCCAAGGAGTCGGGGAGAAGGACCAAGAGACCAAGTAATTGAAAAGATCAGGACTGCATGCAAACTCCATTAGATGCATGATCATCTCGAAGGTAACTATGGTTAACTATGGTAAGTAAAGAAGACCTTTTGAAGTACACCTCTTAGTCGAGTTTGCAGGATTGCTTGTCATTGTCATATCATCCTTTCCTTAGTAACGTGTATGTGCGCAAACAGAAAAGGTCATTTCATGTTTTTCCTCTACATGTCTTGCTTTCTTTTTGTTTTTTGATCAACTATCATCTTCATCATGTTGATTGATATTTCATGCTTGCGACCTCATTCTGGTTATGTTGAACATTGGGTATGAGTTGTGTTCTCTATGTAAACATCTATCACACTCACACACGATGTTGTAAGCACATTCACATGAGTGTCATCACGGTCGTCTGAAGGTCTATTCGAAGTGTCACAACTGTCGTTTTTATCACTAGATAGTCCTGCAGCCAATCACACTAAGCATTTGTCATCTTGCTGGTTAGAGATGTCTTGTCATCAAGTCATGTTAAGTGTTTTTTTGCAAGGTCATGCTTGCACGAGTTCACTCATTCACACACTTAGTCATTTTTCTGATGAGCTTTTGACCGAACCACCCTCCATCAGCCAGACCTCTGCTGAGTTGCACTGTGCAGTCTCAGCCCTCAATGAAAGAGTACTACTGCCGAGGATTGTGAAGAGCTTGAGGTTGCCTCCCAGGAAGTCTGCACTATGCAATCCTGGCATTGACCTGGCTGACTATCACCTAGAAAAATGAAGAAGTTGCTCAGTAGGCAATCTCAATATGTGATTCCTACAAGCAAATCTATCAAGATTCTTGTTAGTCAACCGAAGAGTTTGACCGGGCAGTGACCCCAAGATATACTCCTCCAAAAAATTGTGCAAAAGTTGCAAGCATGCCCACCTCTACTGACTAAATAAATTTCACAAACATGAAGGAAAAGCACTTGTTTCCTGTCACTGCACTCTCCCCGAAATTTGTGCAGTTCTATTAGCCAGCCTACTCCTCTTGAAAACTAAGTTTTCTTGGAGTGTCCTCTCGCTACTCGACACCCCGCTCAACCTAGAAATTGCACAGAAACGCCCTATAGGTAAGGCTCCCTAGAGAATCTACATAGTTTTGGCTAGTAAGCTCCCACAGCCAGTTGCCAACCTCCCCAGAGGATCTGCATAGTTTTCACTGCCAGTGTCCTCCCTGTTGCCTATACTGCCTCCCTAAAACATTTGCGCAGTTCTACCCTCTAGCTGAGCCAGATCCCATAGATAGTCTCTATTATTTCATGCTTCTCATCTCAGCCTACTAGTGACCTCTATGCAATTTTCCTTAACAGTGCCCCAAAACCCGCCTACCAGTGTGAAATGTGCTCTGCACAGTCTCATAGCCTTGTTCTCTCTCCCGATCACCTACACCGAAAACGAAAGATGATGCATCATGGTAGACTAGGAGATTTATGGATTTTATGTTGTCTCGTAATTAGTGACTATAGACACAAGTACATGGATGACACATGGCCCAATGACGAACGCGATGAACAAGGAGCACATGCTAGAAGACTTACTCATGGTTGGACGAACACATGAAACATACTAGGTAGCAATCAAAGGAGACACATGTGCATGCGTGCAACATCAAGTGAACACCAAGACCATCGAAGACTTCGCACACCTTGCAATTCCAAGGTGAAGCTATGATACACCAAGAGTGCACTCATCACTCAAAAACATTGCAGCTCGACATGGACACCACCATCAGCATGAACATACCAGCACTGTCGTGTCGAGTCATGTCATGAGTCATCTCGGCCACATCACTACTGTGGGCCATATTGTTGTAATGAATGTAATTTAACATGGAAGTCCAAGAGATCCATATGTAAATTTAAAGAGTCATGTAAGTCAAATAGTCATGAGGGAAGTCGAGCAATCATGAGGGAAGTCGAATAGTCATAAGGGTTAGTCTCACCCTTGGCTATATATACCCCTCATTTATACGTGCAAAGGGATTTTCACCTTAGCTCCTCCCACATAGTCTTGAGAGTCTGTAGTCTTTTCTTTGAGGAGCGATCACTGGCTACAATGCTCCGCTATCGAGGTTAGTGATGTAATGGTGTACCAATGTGTCTTAGAAAGTCCACTTAATTTAGAAGCCTGTTAACAGGCCAACATGTTTTCACACATGTATTGTATTCTTTTATAATATTATTTTTGGACAATTGTAAGGCATGTTACTTTAACCTGTATTAAGACAGTTGAACTATTTTGGTTGTTTTAGTACATATGCTATTGGAAATGTGTTGCATCAGTTGTGAACGTTGTCTGGCCCATGTGGAATATTCTGTCAAACACTCGATAGAATCATTTTCATAAACTTGTTATAACAACCATCGCACTCATGTGGACTATTCCAATGGGTGTTGTACATGTTATCTACTCACCTTGTGTTTGTGACTGTTGCATTCATGTGGAATACTCCCCAGAAAGCTACAGATGCCCTATTGTGTGGTCTGTCTCTAACATAGTTGGGACTATTCTATTTCGACTTGAGACTTACTCTGACCCTCCCCCTCTGCAATGAAATAACCTTGACACAACTGACAATAAGCACTTCATACCAGGGAGATCCCCTGAATGTTGGTGGGTCCATCACCATCAACATTTATGGCACTAGAAGGAGGGCCAAATGACAAGTTGAGTTCCTCACATCCTATTTTGAATCTTCGCACATCTATCATGGATATTGTTGTAGTTAACCTTTCGCGATGCTTGTCCAAAGCACATTCCTTTGAAGTCACAAAGGATTTTTTTGATGAATTATCTGAACTCATGTATGATGGTGAAGGCAAGGTGGCCTGGCCTGAGCACTTACATGACTTCCTTGCATTCTTGGGGAATGAGGAATATTTTGATGAAGTAGAGGTCAGTGTGTTGATTGCATACACACTTCGCGAATACCCAAACATTGATACCGCAACCAACCTCACAATTGTGTGCACTCATGTAACCATTTCAGTGATCTAATCGAATTGTTTTTCCACCATTTTGATCTAAAGTTGTTGACAAAAAAATGTTAAAACAATCGAAGGCCCCACATGAATTGCTTATGGATTTTTGGAAGCACTTCCATCTACTCATGTTTGAAGCTCTGAAAAGTCAGATGAAATTCCAATATCTTATGGACAGATTTGAATGTTGATGTCACAAATCACTCTATCCCAAAGTCAAGCAAAAGCTCAAACCCCACTCAGCATACTTCGGTGATGGAGTTGCATAATCACAAGTGGAAATAGTTGTTGTCACAAGTGACTATCCACCTTCCCCTCATCAAAAATATCCACCCCCGTAGAGTCATATGAGAGAGCGTGCACACATGATTGTTCAATTGGTACATGCTCCCACCCTCAACCTCTGTCCTCGTGTTCTTCTAATCCTTCGGATTGCAATTTCTTGTGTTCTTCCGTTCCAGAGTCTACACTTGTTGTGAACAAAGATCAAGCTATTGACGTCATTGATGTTGCACAACCAACCTGTGTTGTCATTTACGAAGAGTATGACTGAGCACCTAAGCATGAACTTGCGGTGAAGGATGACCTCCTTCTTTCTATGCCTCCTCCACCTTTTCTTGACATTTTTGATGATTATGGTATCTTTTATTTTCCTTGTGTAAATCCATCCATGGATGGATCTACTTCCGATCATTCATAGAACACATCTGATGTTAGTCCATCATTCGATAGTGGAGAGGACAAATATTTCGTTGAGAATCCACTTGAATTTTCATCTAATTTTTACAGAAACCCATAGCGTGAACATTCTTTCTTATCATCTACCACTTTGTATGATTCGTCAAATCATGAGGATGTGGACAAACATCCTGAATTTTCTGATCAAGGTTGTACTTCTTCATTTGGTCACGATGTTGATTCACTTCCTGTTAATATTTCTAAGCCACTAGTCTCCAATGATCTATTTGTTGATGAAGTGGAAACCCCGCAGGCTATTGAGGCACTTCAACTTGAGTTGATGGTTATGTCAAGCCCTCGCTATCCTTAGGTTAGTTCCACTTCAGGTCAGAAAATTTGTGAAACACCCAATGCTCCTCATCGCTCATCTGTATGCACTGAAAATCAATCCAACACACATATTTCGCTTCCTCCACCCGAATCATATGCCGCCATCGCTTATGCACTAGAGGAATCATTCATGAAAGGCACACTTGCAAGGCATAAGTTGTCTCTTTTTCTCATGTTTGCTTTTCTGTCACAGTGAAGAGAGTGGATATGCTTATCATCTGTATGAAGTGTGTCACAAGAAAATCACAGAGTGTTTTTCTTGTGCTTTCACTCTTTTCTTTTCTGTGGACACATTTAAACTCGGAGAGTGTTGGTCTTCATTGTTATATCTTTCATGTTTGATGGTTTGCTTGACTGTTCTTTTCGCGAAACATGCCTTCACCAACATGGGCCAGCCAATGCACCGATGGCTGGATTGGAAATATCACTTCACATAAGTAGGCCCATCCACTGTTTAGCCCATAAGTAGAAGTGGTCTTTGCAGTTTTTCTTTGCTTTGCTTTCTAGTTTGCATGTTTGTTTGTTTTTTACTTGGTTTGGCTTGCTTGCTTACTTGCTTCACTTACTTGTTTTTCTTTCTCTTTACTTCTGCTTTTTTCTTTTTTCTTTCTTTGATTTCTTATACCCATAGGTTAGCCTCTCGTGAAACCATGTTTGGCTCTTGAGCCAAGATGGGAAAAACTAAGAGGACTTGTGTAACTATCAACATCTGGTTATCTATTGTCCTCTCTCTTTATGAAGAACTTGTTGTCTTCAGTCGATGATGCCTTGATGGAAAATACATTCTGTTCAGAGTGAGTCTTGGTGAAAACACAAAGCTTGCACTATTGATAATGAGGCTCATAATTAGGTAAAATATATGGACCTTAATACAACTCCAAGATTACTAAAATCAACTCTTCTCATAATTCTTTACATGTTTTAATTATATTTTTCTTAATGAGATGAGTAAAAGTAAGATGTTATGTCTAGTGGCCTAATGTGCATTGATTGCAGGTTTTTGGGAGAAAATTGTTGCTAATTAAGGTGCAGGAACTCAAATGAGACAAGAAGGAGAGATTATAGGGTATGGATCTCCCTCATTAAATCCTCACTCATTCGAAGATCCCTCAATCAAATCACACCAGCTCAGAGTTGCAGGCAGCCGAGTCATGAGGATCATTGGCAGCCGAGCTAGTGATAGTTAAAAACAAATTAATCTTAAGATTGGGAGCCAAGCCTCCCTATATTTAAGGAATTTTTTGGAAACTTCAATTGTATAAATAAGGAGGCCTAGAGCCTCATTAGGATTCATATTTTTTATGCAAAATAGCTAAGCACTTTCAAGTTGAAGGATTTTGACAAAACACTGTTATGTATTTTTTTTTTATATGTTAATGGAAATGAACATTCCCTTCATCCAACACTGAGTTGACTCAGAGGGATGAAGCTCTTGGGTTAGGGCCCAACCCTAGCAGAAGAGGTTCCTCTTACTGTACTTGTGTTCTTAGGTTATTTAATAGATTACTTGTTAAATTGATGTTGGCATTGTTACATTGCAAGTATTGGTGAATATGATTAGTTTGATTCCATTTGTGCATAGCTTAATAGTAGCATTAGAGAGATAAATAAATATCAAAAAAGGCTGATAACAGGTGGATCTTACCTCATTCTTCCTATCAGGGACCATGGTTTGAGGAAAGAATCCCATTCAGCCCAAAAAGATAGAATTTTGGTTTCTTGTGAAATTTAGGGTTTTTCCTATTAATTAGGTCATCATCTTTCAGTTCTAGAAGCTAGGTTGCAATTTTCAGTTCTAATATCTTAAGATTTTTATTATATTTCACGGTTCTTTCAAAATAGCCTTCAAGAATTTCCATACATGGACTTGGCAAATAAATGATGCAAATTATGTTTTCCCTCTATTGTTGTAAACCCTTCTTATTTTGGAATGATTTATGGATAAAAGCCAACAATGATGTGCATTTTGCAGGAGTTTAAATATTGTAGGAAGACCTCATATCATCAGCCTAAGCCATGTTGAAAATAGCAACAAGAAATGATAAAAATAAAATCCAGAAATTCCAAATTAATTTGTCCTTGAATTAAATTGTGAATTAAATTCGAATTTAGTCTCAATAGCTACTTGGAAATAATTAATTAAGTTATTTTGACTTAATTAGTTGGAGAAATTCAAATTAGAAGTCTTTCTGAAGTCATGCAAGTGTTATCCCTTAAATTAAGGAGATAAGATTGACTTATATTTGAGTTGTAATTAGTTGACTCAATTTACTGAGTTAAGTCTAGTTAAATTAGTTCCAAACTATTTGAGGAACTAATAGAAAGTTTACAGTCACTTGATGCATGCATGCACTCAACTAGTGTACTCCAGTTAGCTAAACATTCCCTCATCAGAAACTCATGCATGTCGATTCTAAGAATGACCTAGTTGAGATTAAATTCAAGGACAATGTGCTATCAGTTGCACGTGCTTTCTTATAAAGAAAACTCATGCATGCAGAAGGAATAATTCCTTGAGGATTGCGCAGTTTTGAAATTGTGTGAGATTAGGTGATCATCCACTAGGTAGAAGAGGTTTTCCACTTGGTGTAAGGAGAATCATCCCAAAGGAACAACGCAAGTAAATAGGAGCTTGGAGGGCAGAGAGGAAGGCTTGTGAGAAGCCAAGATTACCTGTGAGCATCTGTGAGAATTGTACTGAGAGCTGGGTAGCTATGAGACCTAAGGCTTTGTATAATTCCTATGTATTTCCACCTTGTATGAAAATACAGATAGTGGGGGTTTTAGCTAAGGCTTTCCCCAAAGTATTTTCATGTGTGTTGTGCATTGATTCTTCTTCTTTTGGTTATATTGTTCAACTCGATCTTTAAGCTTCCACAAAGAAAATTGATAGTAGAAGTAGGTTATAGTATTCTTCTTTGATTTATATTGAATTATTGGGTTAACCTATAGGCAAATTTTCTACATAGGTCTCAGAGCAAGATTTGCAGAGAATTGCAGAATTTCTACATGGTATCAAAGCCAAGTTTATCGAAGCTATGAACAGTATACCGAGAAAAGAATTTGAAGTTTGAAGTCTAGGGTTGCAGGTGCAAATAAAATTCATATCATACTTCAATTGAGATGGGACATTATGCAACTAATTTCCCATCGAAGAAGTCTAAGAAGGGATCCTCAAAAGGATCGGAAGGTGAGGCATTAGCCTCTCAGTTTGAAATGGACTTTACCCTCATCACATGCATGGTGTCATCGATGATGGGTTGTGTTTGGTATCTTGACAGTGGAGCCTCATTTCACATGATTGGTGATAAAATTTTATTCAGTGCCTTGGAGGAGAAAGACCTCAAGATGCGCATAGAGATGGGTGACGATAGAAGGTATAATGTTTCAGGAGTGGGCACGGTTGCTTTATAGACGGATCATGGAGCTCCTATCACCTTGATAGGTGTGATGTATGTGCCTGGACTGAAGAAGAACTTGGTATCAATCACGGTATTGGAAGATCATGGCTATGATGTGTTTTTTAGTAAGGGAAAGGTTTTCCTTAGACACATCACCATGAGACAGGTGAAACAGATCGGTTCACGAGTTATGAACCTGTATGCTCTTGAGGTTCAAGATGCATGCAAAGCCTTGAGGAGCAAGGAAAATGTTAGAGACTTGGTGGTTAAGAGCGAGAGTAAATTACCTCTCAACATGCAGAATCAGAAGAAGTCTCAGACAATTGTGGAGGAGCCACAATTGGAGAAGCAGAGAGGAGACCAAGTGAATAGATCCACTCATGCAAACACCTCCATTAGGGGTAAATTTCGATCCAAGTGAGCTGAGGGATCACATGCATCCATACCTCCAGGTGTGAGGTGGGGCAATGTGAAGTGATAATACCAAGAAGGCTGAAATTGGGTAGGGTCCATTGAGAGGTTTTATCTCATGGATTGTACCTTGCTACGAGAGCCCAAAGTAAATAGTAGCGAGAGGAATCAGTGGGATTGATGTAATCAGAGATCAAAGTGGCAGAAACTAGAGAAGCTAGATACTGAAAAGCGCAGAGAAGGGTTGACAACAGTCCAGAAAGGTAGAGTCAGCAGAAGTGAAGTTTTTAGTTGACATAGGCAATAGTAGTCAAAGACTTTGATGACATATGCATCCTATTGATTCAGGTTGGATGTTTTTTTTTGTTTCTGGAGTTACTGGAGCATCAATACTAGACAGAAGTGTTGCATGCATAACATTCCCAAGGTTCACGATTGGGATCGAGTTGAATTCCTTTCTTGTTAAGAGGGAATGTTGAAAATAGCAACAAGAAATGATAAAAATAGAATCCGGAAATTCAAATTTAATTTGTCCTTGAATTAAATTGTGAATTAAATTTGAATTTTGCCTTAACAGCGACTTGGAAATAATTAATTAAGTTATTTTGACTTAATTAGTTGGAGAAATTCAAGTTAGAATTCTTTCTAAAGTCATGCAAGAGTCCCTTAAATTAAGGAGATAAGCCTTAAATTAAGGAGATAAGATTGACTTATATTTGAGTTGTAATTAGTTGACTTAGTTTACTAAGTTAAGTCCAGTTAAATTAGTTCCAAACTGTTTGAGGAACTAATAGAGAGTTTATAATTAGTTGACGCATGCATGCACTCAACTAGTGTACTCCAGTTAATTGAAGATTCCCCCATCAGAAACTCATGCATGTCTATTATGAGAAAGACCCAGTTGAGATTAAAGTCAAGGATAGTGTACTATCATTTGCATGTGTTTTCTTATAAAGAAAACTCATGCATGCAGAAGCAATAATTCCTTGAGGATTGCGCAGTTCTGACAGTGTGTAAGATCAGGTGATCATCCACTAGGTAGAAGGCGTTTTCTAGTTGGTTGAAGGATAATCACCCCAGAGGAACAACGTAAGGAAATAGGAGCTTGGAGGGAAGAGAGGAAGGCTTGTGAGAAGCCAAGATTTCCTGTGAGCATCTGTGAGGATTGTACTGAGAGCTGGCTAGCTATGAGAGCTAAGGTTTTGTATAATTCCTATGTATTTCCACCTTGTATGATAATACAAATAGAGGGGTTTTTAGCTTAGACTTTCCTCAAAGTATTTTCATGTGTATTGTGCATTGATTCCTCTTCTTCTGGTTATATTGTTCATCTCAATCATTAAGCTTCCAAAAAGCAAATAGATACTAGAAGTAGGTTATAGTATTCAGCTTTAATTTATATTGCATTATCCGATTAACCTATAGGTAGATTTTCTACATAGGTCTTAGAGTGAGATTTGTAGAGAACTTGTAGAATTTCTACAAGCCAAACCATTCCCAACCATGATTGCCAAAGGCCGCTAAGTTCTCAACTGAGGTATCATTTCAAAAGGACAACTTGCCATGCTTGTTGAGCAAATCCAACCGTCATAGAGCCTCAGTTTGAGTTCTGAGTGAGTTCAAACCACTTCCTTGCCTTATTCCTTCCATCACTCACCTTCCCTAAGCTCCATACCACTGTCCAAATCAATCCTTATGCTTTTGGCTTGTTCCAATAGGAAAATAGGGGATCCTGTAGATGAAATAGGACATCTTATAGGAAGACCTATAGTGGCCTGTTTTGAGCTAGATTTGTGAGAAATGCATCACGAAGGCTAGGATAAGACCCCTTCTTTCCTACCAAGCCATTTGACCCATTACACCCAGCTCTCTCCACACCTATCTCACCTGCCATGCAATCAAGAAGGATTAGCATTCATGTTTTCACAAAAAGACAAAAAGAAAAAGGTTGTTATGCTTATCCATGTGCACAACAATTAAGTGTTTGATTAGATCATATTTCATGCTTAGGTTAGTTAGGATTTCACACGTGTTAAATTAGAATTCTTCTTAAGCAAGGTATCTTAACAAATAGCTAGATGAGTTGTGTGTTTTAGGCATCTATTTTAGTTTTTCATTACTGCATTAGTCGCATTACAATCCTCTTAATTAGGGTAAAATTCTCTTTTTTTCAATTGGTAATCAAACTTCTTCTAAATCAATGGAAGGTTGGTTTGAGAAACCCTAGTGGTCTATCACCCCGAATTAGCAGTGACATAGAGTGGACCCATTACATCTATTTGTGTATACAACACTGTCACCTCCAAGTTTGTATGAATCCCAGGTTTATGAAGTAAATTTGGTAGCCCCAGGAGTTGCAGCATTCTTTCTGCAATATTGGTGCTCATCAGTTAACTAGTACCGCCTACTCTAATCAGTTCTTTTTGGTTAACCCTTGTCAGCTCATTCAAGTAGAGTAAGGCGAGGGGGAAACCTTAACAAGTATGTTAGAGGTATATATAACATACTTTTCTGAAGGAACAACCTCTTCTACTCTCAATAAGTGGGGATCCCTCTTTTTCCTTTGAAACAAATAAGTGCCCATGCACAGTTCCTTGAAATATATATATATATATATATATATATTCCCGCGCAGAGAGGTGATACAAGTAACTCCGCCGAGGTATTGACCAGGCTCATTGGCAACAGAGTGATGCTCTTTTCCTGTGTGACTCCACCAGGGTACTGTCCAAGCTTGCTAGCAGTGGAGAAACACCAGAGATGAAACTTAAACTCTGACTGTTATATTACTTGTGCATAAATATACCCCTCATCCCCAATCGAAATAACTAAGTCGACTTGGCTTGGAATGTGTGTTGACCAATCAAGAGAATGGCAGGTACTACAAATTTTACACAAGCTAGTGTGAAAGACACCATGATCAAAGAATCGAACAATACTTTTAGAAGGGTTAGACTCTCTTTTCACTAAACAAGTTCCTTTCATATAGATGGAGTTCTACCAGTGTGTCACCAAGTGTTGTAGCGACTACAACTATCCTCCAAAATTTTGGCTCACATGCAAATTTCAGAGCCTACCTTGGATCCTGCAATTGATCATCCTTGGTCACTTGTTGGTAAGTTGATGATTTCAGGATCCCCTCCTTGATCTTAGGATTTGTCTTTGTTCTCATATTTACGCAGCATGTGTCATATTTGGACATAGGGGCTATTTTTTTTCATGCAAAGGGAATGTTTTTTTCTTCAAGGGAATTGTGTGTGTATGAGTATTTGTCATCAAATAGACACGTTTCACACTCACTTCACACACTCATGTCACGAATTTTGTTGCATCATGAAAATTATGTCTTATTCTTTCTCGATGGTCTATGTTGTGTCACTGAGTGTCTATGTGCGATGATAGTCGATTCCTATCATTATTTACATCTGCATCACTGATCTCACACTTAGACATTTCCCAAGCAACCTAACCTCATTCATCTTCCCATAAATTTTCACTTTTCTTATGCAACCATCAAGCTTCCTCCCTTGCCTAGTGAAACCTCACAACCCATAGAGACTCCAGCCAACACTACTCTCCAAAAATGTGCAGAGAAGTTAGTTAGGAAGAAATGCTCTCCAGAAATGCGCAAAGAATCCCAACCGCCTTGCATTCAGAAACTATGCAGAGGTTCCCTCCCAGGGCCCCCATCCCACAATAGTGTCTTGAGCCTCAAAATCGCACAGTGTTTTCCAAATTGTCATGTCAGTCTTGCATGCGGAAACTGCATAGAAGGGCCTCCCAATGCCTCGTTCCTGCAGTAGTCACTTCCTACTAAAACTGCATTGACCCATCACTAAGTGACTATAGGAAAAGGTGACATGCTAAGATCACTCCCAAGGAGTTAGGGAGAAGGACCAAAAGACCAAGTAATGGAAAATATCAGGAGATCATGCAAACTTCATCAAATGCATGATCATCTCGAGGGTAAGTATGGTAATTAAATAACACCTTTCGAAGTACACCTCTTAGTCGAGTTTGTAGGACTTCTTGTCATTGTCATATTATCCCATCCTTAGTAACATGCATGTGCGCAAACACAAAGTGTCATTTCACGTGTTTCATCTACATTACTTACTTTATTTCCGTTATTTGACCAACTATCGTCTTCAGCATATTGATTGATATGTCATGCTTGTTACCTCGTTCTAGTTATGTTGAAGGTTGTGTGTGAGTTGTGTTTTCTATGTAAAAGTATATCGCACTCACACACAATGTGGTAATCACAGTCGCGCAAGTGTCGTCACAATCGTCCGAAGGTCTATCTAAAGTGTCACACTTGTCGTTTTCATCATTAAACAACCCTGTAGTCAATCACACTAAGCATCTATTGTCTTGTTGGTTCGAAATGTCTTTGTCGTCAAGTCATGATGAGTGTGTGTTCACAAGTTCATGAATGCACGAGTTCACTCATTCACACACTTAGTCATTTTTCCAATGATATTTCGATTGAACCACCCTCCATTAGTTGCACCTCTGTTGATCTGCACTATGCAGTCTCAGCCCTTAGTGACGGAGTATTGTTGTCGAGGATTGTGCAGAGCTTGAGGCTACCTCCCGGGAAATCTACACTACACAATCTTGGAATTGACCTGGCTGATTTCCACCTAGAATAGTGCAGAAGTTGCTCAGCAATCCATCTCAATCTGTGCTACCCACAAGCAAATCTATCAAGCTTCTCACTAGTCAACTAGAGAGTTTGACCGGGTGGTGACCTCGAGCTACACTCAAAATAATTGTGTAGAAACTTCCAAAATGCCCGCCTCCGTTGACTAAAGGAATTGCGCAAACATCAAGGAGAGGAACCTGCTACCTGTCACCACACTGTCCTCGACATTTGTGCAGTTCTCTCAGCCAGTCCCCTTGTCATCCGGCTTGCTGCTCCTCCTGAAAATTGTGCAGTTTTCTTAGACTATCCTCCTACTTCCTGACACCTAGCTCAACCCAAAAAATGCACAGAAATGTCCTGGAGGCTAGCCTCCCAGTTCTGCACAGTTTTGGCCAGCAAGATCCTGCAACTTGCTGCTAGCCTCCCCAGGGAATCTATGTAGTTATCACTACTAGTGTCCTTCCTGCTGCTTGCACTGCCTCCATGGAAAATTTGCATAATCATGCCCTCTAACCGAGCCAAATCTTGAAGATGGTCAATGTTGTTCTGGACTTCTCATCTCAGCCTCTTAATGACCTCTGCAAAATTTTCCTTAACAGTCCCACGGAGCCTGCATCCTAGCCTTAAATGTGCTCTATGCAATTTCAAAGCCTTGTCCTCTCTCCTAGTCATCTGCATCATGGTAGACTAGAATATTTCTGGATTGGATGTCATCTTGTCATGAGTGACTGCAGATGCAGATACATGGATAAGACATGGCACGACGACAAATGAGATGAACAAGGCGCACATGCTAGAAGAATTTCTTGCAGCTGGACGAACACACGAAACATACCAAGTAGAAAGCGAAGGAGACACATGCGCACACATGCAACATCAAGAGAACACCAAGACCATCGAAGACTACACACACCTTGCAATGCGAAGGTGAAGCTATGATACACCAAGAGCAACCTCATCACTCAGCAGCACTTCAGCTCAACATGGACACCACCATCAGCATGAACATACCAACATTTTTGTGTCAATTTATGTCATGGGTCATCTCATCCACATCACTCTTGTGGTCCATACTGTTGTAATTGATGTAATGTAATGTGGAATTCCAAGAGACCCACATGTAAATTTGAAGAGTCATGTAAGTCAAACAATCATGAGGGAAGTCAAACACTCACAAGGGTCAGTCTCACCCTTGGCTATATATACCCGTCGTTTGTATGTTCAAAGTGCTTTTCACCTCAACTCCTCCCACATAGCCTTAAGAGTCTGTAGTCTTTTCTTTAAGGAATGAGAAGTGGGTCCAACTCCCCGCTATCAGGGCTACTGATGTAATGGTGTACCAATGTGTCTTGGAACTTTCACTTAATTCATAATCATGTTAACAGACCAACACATTTTCACACATGTATTGTATTCCTTTGTAAGACTATTCTTCAGATGCTTGTAATGCATGTTGCTTTAACCTGTATTAAGATAGTTGAACTATTTCAGTTGTTTTAGTACATATGCTATTGGAAATGTGTTGTGTCAATTTTTAACGTTGTCTCACCCGTGTGGACTATTCCGCCAGATACTCGACACAGTCATTTTCATAAACTTGTTATAACAACCATCACACTCATGTGGAATATTCCGATGGATGTTGTATGTGCTATCTTGTCACCTTATGTTTGTGACTTCTGCATCTGTGTGGACTACTTTGTCAGAAGTTGTGCATGTCCTACTGTGTGGTGTGTCTCTAATAGAGTTGGGACTCTTCCCTTTGGATTTGAGACTCACTCTCACCCTCTCCCTCTACAGTGAAAGAACCTTGACACAAGTGACACTAAGTACTCACCAGGCACACAAACCTCGTTGCTTGAAGACAAAGAAAACCACTCTCATGTGCTGAAAAGAAAGAGCTAAGGCATATCTTTAAGATAATGCGAAACTGGGCCATCATTCCGAATGGGACTCCTACACCAAACGATGTGAGGTCTAGTTGGGACTTCATACCAGAGAGATCCCCTAAATGTTGGTGGGTCCATCACTTTCAACGGGTATGAATCAGTTTCTCACCCACATCAAACATCATTTGTTGCATCCTAATAACCTCATTCAAGATTACTACCATGTTTTTTTTTATTTTAACCTTTCTATGGGTCCCATGCTTTCTTGGCTTTTTATTCTGGTCCTAGAATTCTTCTTCTTGTCATCACTTGGATTAAGGCCCACAAATGGACAAGATCATGCTACGATACCACTCTAGTGTCCCAATTGGAAATTTTTTTCAAACTTCAATAATTTTCTAAGTTTGCAATCAGAGTTTCAGTGGAAAATTTCGTCAAATAGTTTGATTACTTTGTATTGTAGGTGATTTCTAAGTTATTAGTGACTCTTCAGACATATATTTTGTCAAACATTTCTAGTTATTTTAGTTTCCCAACAATTATTTTCAATGGACTTTTATTTATAAATATTGACCCTTGAAATTCTAGCAGACAGTAGAAATTAAATTAGATAAAATTGAACAATACAAATTAGAGTGTGAAGGCACCTTCTTTTTTCATTAAAAATATCAATCCACAACAACTAGGCATACAAGTAACTAATTGTAGAAATTAATATAAGGAAATATGGCTATTACAGAGGCATCCTCTTCATTATTTACAACCCAGAAATATATATGTATAACATACCAACACTATAATCTTCAAATATTCTTGGAAAGTATAATGAAAATGGAGAGATAACACCTAGTATTTGTATGGAAAAATATATTACCACAGGAGTGTCTAGTATAGTTGTTTGGGTTCAACTACAAGAGTAGCCTAGACCAACATATCAACATTTTTTTCCCATGAAGATTCAACCATATTGATCAAACTTTGACCCCCATTACGAGAAGATATGGCCTTTACTAAGCTACCCCTAGGTTGAAGGAAAAAGACCTTGTGTGATCCCTCAATGTCTAAGTGTCGAAAATATGAGTACATTATCCATAGCCCAAGTGTTGAAATACGACAACAAGAATGTTCCAATTTAATTTGTCCTTGAATTAAATTGTGAATTAAAATCGAATTTAGTCTTAACAGCTACTTGGAAATAATTAATTAATTTATTTTAAATTAATTAGTTGGAGAAATTCAAGTTAGAAGTCTTTTTCAACTCATGCAAGAGTTATCCCTTAAATTAAGGAGATAAGATTGAGTTATATTTGAGTTGTAATTAGTTAACTCAGTTTACTAAGTTAAGTCCAGTTAAATTAGTTCCAAATTGTTTGAGGAACTAATAGTGAGTTAACACTCAGTTGATGCATTAATGCACTCAACTAGTGCTACACCAGTTAACTGAAGATTCCGTCATCAGAAACTCATGTATGTCTATTTCAAGAAAGACCCAGTTGAGATAAATATTTAAGGACAGTGTACTATTAGTTGTATGTGTTTTCTCATGGAGAAAACTCATGCATGCAATCAAGGATTCATCCTTGAGGATTGCGTAGTTTTGAAGGCTTGGTTTTTCCATTTGGTAATAGGCTAATCATCCACAAGGAATAGGAACTTGGAGGGAAGAGAGGAAGGCTGGAGAGCAGCCAAGATTGCCTGTGAGCATCTGTGAGGATTGTACTGAGAGCTGGCTAGCTGTGAAAACTAAGGCTTTGTATAATTCTTATGTATTTCCACCATGTATGATAATACAATAGTGTGGGGTTTTATCTGAGGATTTCCCCAAAGTATTTTCATGTGTATTGTGCCACTGATTCTTCTTCTTTTGGTTATATTTTTCAGCTCGATCTTTAAGCTTCTGCAAATTGATAGTAGAAGTAGGTTATAATATTTTGCTTTGATTTATATTACATTATCGGGTTAATCTATCACATATTTTCCACATGGTATCAAAGCTGTGAACAGTATACTGAGAAGAGAATTCGAAGTTTGAAGTTCGGGGTTGCAGGTGCAAATCAAATTCATATCATAATTCAAGGTTGGCCAATGGCGTTCTATGGCTTGAGACTCAAGTATGCCTTGGAAAGTAGCTCAAATTACATAGCATGGAAAGAAAGAATGGAGGTTGTATTAGAAGACAATGGCTTGAAGGAATTCTTTGATCAAGAAATCCCAGAGCCGGCTTCAACTAATGCACAAGAGTTGGCTAAGTGGAAGAAGTGTGTGGTAAAGGCGAGATGGATCATCCTTGAGGGAGTTCAAGACCATATTCTCTCAAGTCTCCATGGGAAGGATACTTCATTTTCAATGTGGAAGACATTGAAGGACCTCTACCAAAACAGTAGCGACTAGGGGAAATTGGCGCTCAAGGATAAGCTTCGAAGAATCAAGATGGAGAAGGGAGATATTATTTCCACATATATGAACAAGCTCACCACCTGTAGAGATAAGCTAGGTAGTGTGGGAATAACTACTATCAATGATGATATGGTGAGCTCTCCTTGGCCTTCCAAAGAGTTGGAATAGCTACCAAGACTTTGTGAATGGAAGGGAGAAACTAACGGATTGGGAACGACTGTGGTTGGATCTTATGCAGGAGGAGATTAGGAGGAGCACACCAGATGGTTATTCATCCAAGAATGATGATGAAGAAAATATGGCCTTGGCAAGTAAGGTAAGGAAAGGGAAGCGGAAGGCTTCCCATTTCAAATCGAATTCTTCTCATGGAGGGAAGAAGGGTGACATGTCTAAAGTAAGATGCTTTAATTATCATGAGATGGGACATTATGCGACTAATTTCCCATCAAAGAAGTCCAAGAAGGGATCCTCAGAAGGATCAGAAGGTGAGGCATTAGCCTCTGAGTTCGAAATGGACTTTACCCTCATCGCATGCATGGTGTCATCGACGATGGGTTCTGTCTAGTATCTTGACAATGGAGCCTCATTCCACATCACCGGTGATAAAAATTTATTTAGTGCCTTGGAGGAGAAAGACCTCAAGATGCGCATAGAGATGGGTGGCGGCAGAAGGTATATTGTTTCAGGAGTGTGCATGGTTTCTTTTCAGAGGGAGCATGGAGCTCCTCTCACCTTGACAGATGTGATGTATGTGCCTGGACTGAAGAAGAACTTGGTATCGGTCACAATGTTGGAGGATAGAAGCTACGATGTTGTCTTCAGTAAAGGAAATGCATTCCTAAGACACATAGCCATGGGTTAGACTAAGAGGATATGGATTCAAGTGAAGAATCTCTATAAACTAGAGGTAGATGATTGTGCAGCATTGAGTACGAAAGAAGAATTGGTGCAAAGACAAGACATTGGTGAGTTGTGGCACAGGTGGTTGGGCCATTTGCATCATGGGGCTTTGAAGATATTGTAGTAGATATCTACAGGACTTCCCAAATGTAAACTTGAGCAAGTTGACACATGCAAAGGTTGTACCTTGGGAAAGTACACCAAGTCTTCCTTTCATGATCGAGACAGTTGAGCAAAGGCTATCTTAGAGTGATTTCATGCTGATTCGTGTGGACCATTCTTGACGGCATCCACAGTGAAGCAAAGGTATTATTTGATTTTCATTTATGACTATTCTTGTAAATGCTGGATTTATTTCATGCAGAAGAAGGACCAAAATTTCACAAAGTTTTGTGAGTTCAAAGCTTTGGTGGAGAAAGATTCAAGGAAGAAGATCAAGGCCTTGAGAAGTGACAACAGTGGAGAATATATCTCTCAAGAGTTTAAGGACTTTTATGCAGGAATTAAATGAGATTTGATGGCACCTCATAAACCACAACAGAATGGGGTGGCTGAGAGGAAGAACAGAACTATTGTAGGGGCAGCACGGGCAATGCTGCATGACCAAGGCCTACCACTTCACTTGTGGGCTGAGGCATGCAACACAACAGCCTATTTGCAAAATAGAAGCCTGCACCGCATACTTTGGATGAAGACACCAGAGGAAGCTTTCTCTAGTAAGAGACCAAATGTGGGTCACTTCAGGATCTTTGGCTCATCGGTATATTTCCATGTGACAAAGGATGCACAGAAGAAGCTTGAGCTGACAACATAGTTGGGGATCTTTGTGGGGTACAATGATACACCTCAAAACTATTGGGTGTACCTTCCTACCCGTTAGGGGACAGTGGTTCGCAAAGATCTCAAGTTTGATGAGCAGAATGCCATGCGAGTTTCCCTTGAGAGGGAGCTCCAACTACAGGCTGTGGAGGAACTATTGGTTCCTGAAGAGGAGGAGCCTCAGACTGATGTGGAGCAGCCTCATGCAGAGGTTTCAGGAGTGGAGACATCCACTCAAGTAGAGTCTTCTAGAGATGGACAAAAGCACACAAGAGAAGTTGACAAATTGTTGGAGGATGCAAGAGAGAATGTGGGAGCACCATCTTCTCAGCGCAGACAGAGGAGGTCACCTAAGAGGTACACTAGATATATGTCCATTGCTAGGGAATGTGTTGAGACTGAGCCATCTTCCTTTGAGGAAGTAGTGCAGTAGTTGATTTGGGTTGATGCTATGGTGGAGGAGTATGACTCCATAGTTCATAACAATGTTTACGATGTGGTTCCGAGACTGGAGAACAAGTCAGTTGTGAATTCCCGTTGGCTTTACAAGGTAAAGCAAGATGCTGATGGTAGTGTGGAGAAGCATAAGGAAAAATTTGTTGCCCGTGGCTTTTCACAGGTCGAGGGGATTGACTATGATGAGACTTTTTCTCCTGTCGTAACGTACTCATCTATCAGATCTATGTTGGTACTATCAGCACAGATGGGTTGGAAGATCCATCAGATGGATGTGAAGATTGCATTGCTCAATGGCTAGATTAAGGAAGAGGTGTACATAGAACAGTCGGAAGGTTTTGAGACCTTCGATCGTGAGTCACATGTGTGTCGACTCAAGAGATCATTGTACGAGCTGAAGCAAGCACCTCGTGCTTGGTACACCAGGATAGACAACTACTTCACTGGGTTGGGCTTCACAAAGAGTGAAGTGGATGTGAACCTGTACCAAATCATGGTGAAAGGTAAGCTGTTGATAATATCATATTGACTAGTGATGATCAGTTGATCGTGTCTTGCAAGGAGGACCTTGCAAGAGAATTCGAGATGAAAGACATGGGTCTCATGGATTACTTCCTTCACATGGAAGCGTGGCAGAAGGACAGGTAGTTATTTGTGTCTCAGGGAAGTATGCCAACGAGATACTCAGGAGATTCCACATGGAGAAGTGCAAGCCCATGCAGACTCCTCTAGCAGGTAATTAGAGGAAGGAGGTTGCTACTTCAAGAGAAGTGGTAGAGGCTACTGTGTATAGGCAGCTTGTGGGTTCACTAATGTACTTAATGAACACATGACCAGATTTGTGCTATGCGGTGAACCAGCTGAGTCAAGTGATGGTTTAGCCTACCAAGATGTTTTGGAAGGTGGAAAAGAATGTATTGAGATACCTCAGAGGCACATATCAGTATGGATTATGGTATAAACAGATAGAAGGAGTGAAGCTACAGGGCTTCATTGATGTAGATTGGGCAAGGAGTCCATCAAATCACAAGAGCACATCAGGAGGGATTTTAAACCTTGGGTAAGCAGAAGTTTCTTGGTATAGTAGGAAACAGAGGTTAGTTGCACTCAGCTCAGTAGATGTAGAATACATGACTGCAAGTCAGGCAGCATGTGAGGCCATCTAGATGCGGAAAATTCTAGTTGGTTTGTTTGATCAGAGGATGGATCCAACTGTGATCTATTGTGATAACTAGAGTTGTATCAAACTCTTTGAGAATCCAGTATTTCATGATAGGTCCAAGCACATCGACATCCGATATCATCATCTCAGGGACTGTGTAACGAGGAGGATCATGTTTCTACAATATATTTCGACAGAGGAGCAATATGCTGACATTTTGATAAAGGAATTATCAAAGTGTAAATTCGAGTTCCATAGAGACAGGATCGGGGTGGCAAATAACCCCTTTCTTGTTGAGAGGGAGTGTTGAAATATGGCAACAAGAATATTCTAATTTAATTTTTCCTTGAATTAAATTGTGAATTAAAATCGAATTTAGTCTTAAAAACTACCTGGAAATAATTAATTAATTTATTTTAAATTAATTAGTTGGAGAAATTCAAGTTAGAAGTCTTTCTGAAGTCATGCAAGAGTTATCCCTTAAATTAAGGGGATAAGATTGAGTTATATTTGAGTTGTAACTAGTTAACTTAGTTTACTGAGTTAAGTCTAGTTAAATTAGTTCCAAACTGTTTGAGGAACTAATAGTGGGTTAACAGTTAGTTGATGCATTAATGCACTCAACTAGTGCTACTCCAGTTAACTAAAGATTCCCTCATAAAAAACTCATACATGTCTATTCTGAGAAAGACCCAGTTGATATAAATGTTCAAGGATAGTGTACTATTAGTTGCATGTGTTTTCTCATGGAGAAAACTCATGCATGCAGTCAAGGATTCATCCTTAAGGATTGCACAGTTTTGAAGGCTTGGTTTTTACACTTGGTAATAGGCTAATCGTCCACAAGGAACAGCGCAAGGAAATAGGAGCTTGGAGGGTAGAGAGGAAGGCTGGAGAGAAGCTAAGATTTCCTGTGAGCCTCTGTGAGGATTGTACTGAGAGCTGGCTAGCTATGAGAGCTAAGGCTTCGTATAATTCCTATGTATTTCCACCATGTATGATAATACAATAGTGTGGGGTTTTATCTGACAATTTCCTCAAAGTATTTTCATGTGTATTATGCCATTGATTCTTCTTCTTCTGGTTATATTGTTCAGCTCAATCTTTAAGCTTTTTCAAATTAATAGTAGAAGTAGGTTATAATATTCTACTTTGATTTATATTGCATTATCGGGTTAACCTATCACAGATTTTGTACACCAAGTAATGTTCATCACTAAGGAAAGTGTCTCAACCAAAAAAATAATGGGTTCAGTATTCCTCCTTTTGTCACTCACTTCTTTATAAAGTTAGCAGTTGCCCAAAGTGCAGAAAAATAGTGAAGTTTGAAGACGTTTCCCAATCCACATAAGTTCTTAGAGTTTAATTAGTCCCTCTTAATTGCATAGTTCTCATGATAAGATTTCCAATGGTATATAGAATTCCAAAAATGGACTCCTAGATCAGAAGTTAAAGTAGATTAAAGATACCCTTTGAAATGCCACTAAACAAAGGAAAAATGGCTAAGGGTCGAGTTCATCGCAATTGCAAATCGACATTTTTATGAAGTGGTAGTGAGAAAGGACAGAATGAAACCAGTAATCAGCCGATCATTGATATCGCATATCACATATCAGTGGGTCCAAGGCAGAATAGTCCCACATAATTAGTGATTGGCGGTGGGCAGCCCCACATCCCACAATCCCGCAATCCTGCATCCCACAATCCTGCAATCGCACATCCCAAAGGTCCCAAATTCCCTCAGTCCTGCATTCTTACAATAATCACAGTTCTGCAACCCCACATCTTGTAGTCCAGCAGGTCTATCTGTCCTTATCTGTACTAGCAAGACTGTCTGCCCTTACGAGCTTACAAGTGCTTATCTATATTAATGGGAGATGAACGGGTTCTGAGTGATAACTTATAAGCTACGGGTTCCTTATCAATACAAGCAGGTATGATAAGTTATCCAAGAATGCGGTTTCAGTACCTCCTGCCAAGCTATCATCCAAGCCATCAAACCAATATCACCTTCTGCTATTGCCTTAAAGGCTGCTATTATATATGTCATTACGCTTTTCTTTTTCTTTGGGGGTTTATATATATTGCTCAAGGCTGCCTAGTTACCAAAAAGTAATGATGTCAATACGTGATGTGATGAGTTAGCAAGTAAAAGCACAAGCCATACAGATATATCTACTCCTACTGATTTACCCACTTCAGTCGTTTGGGGCATAAAGGGAAAGCTAGTGAAAGTCTGGTATTCATAAAGTAAGGGATATTGAAAGATTTTCAGATGTCTACGAAAGTTTAGCAAGGCAGGCATTCTGATGCACAACGAACTGCCATTGGTAGGCGTGTTTGGCTAACCCAGGAACCTACATCGTGAGAATGCCAGCCAGCAGAGGAATGCTAAAGGCCCGGAAATCAAAAAGCTCACAGGTCGGAGCCTATGAAAATATCTCTCAAGGAAGGCCAGGGACTATAGGTATATTGGGGCTTATTATAGGTATATTAGTTGGCTTGCTTCCCAGCGTGGTGATCTCGTCTCGAGTCCTCGAGGAGCGCTTGTTTGGTTATATAACCAACCAATTCTCTCAAACTAGAAACCAGCCAGTTGGATAGATGCGATTGAGATCGAACTCCACTACCCAAAGCAGCATGCTCGTGATCGCTATCTCTACTTTAGCCCAACGAGCCGAACAAACAAGCCACTTTCTTTTCTTAAGAAAAGAACCCTCACCATATGAAGAGTGAGCAAAAACTCACCATATGATAGTGATGCACCACCCCCTAAATAATATAGGGCCCTTTCGAGGGGATCAAATCTTCTCATCATCAAAAGTAAATGGATTGTCTATTTACTTCAATAGAACCTCTCAGGACGTTTCCCAATGATTGTCAGATGTCGATCCACTCAATGCCGGTAACTACATGCTATCAATGCCAGGTTTCTACAAATAAAGAGGCCAGCCCACAGTTGATACAGGTGTTGATGTGATTGGATTGTATTCAATGTTTGGTTGTGATTCACTTTATCCCCTACTCGATGCCAAGTTAGATCCCCGAGGTGCTGAGAGACAGGAAAGAAGACTTGCCGGTAGTCATTGACGAGATAAGGGAAGGAGTTACACCTTTCACTCTATACCCCTAGATAATACCGGAATAATGACAGAATCTATACATTATAGGCCACATGCCAAACCTAGAAAAACCTCAAACTACAGACCAGTTGAGTTGTATTTCTTTATGGAGGTGAAAGTCTATTTAAGCATGTTGCTCTATATGGGAGTGTTGTATACGTAATCCTAAAGCATAGGGGCTCATACAGACTGAAAACAGCCCTATTACGCTTGAGCACTT